>JABBMZ010000177.1:0-38037 GCA_013403795.1 Teratosphaeria pseudoeucalypti | reverse complement strand
CTAGTACCTAAGACTCTTAAGGAAGTCTAGAGTTTCCTTAGCTTCGCTAACTTCTATAGGCAGTTTATTAAAAACTACTCGAGGATAGTAGTACTACTTACTATAATAACTAAAGGGAAGGAGAGCCTATTCCTATAGGGAGAGCCTAAGGAAGCTATATTTCGTACGCTTATAGTAGCCTTTACTACTACTCTAATCCTCTAGCATTATAATCCTAAGCTCCTAATTAAGATAGAGATAGATACCTCTAGGTTCGCCTTAGGTAGTATCTTCTCCTAGCTCTTTATAGGCGAGGATACTACTTATTAGCATCCTATTACCTTCTACTCTTAGAAGCCTACTCTAGTAGAATAGAACTATAAGACCTATAATTAGGAGCTACTAATAATTATCGAGTGCTTTAAGATATAGCGCTACTACCTTAAAAGCGCGCTATAGGTAATTTGCGTACTATCTAACTATAACAACCTTTATAGTTTTATAGGCGTAAAGTAGCTAAATAGCCGCTAGGCTCGATAGGCTATATACTTATTAAGGTTCGATTTCGCTATTAAGTATAATAAGGGGACTAATAACCTAGCTAATAGACCTTCTCGCTACGTAGACTATATACCTACTATATAAGTAGTAAATATACTCCTTCTAACTCTAAGGAACAAGCTATTATTCTAGGAATAAGAGAGTAGATAGACTAATAACTCTATTATAGATTATATCTAGGTTGCGTATATATAGTAGGCTAGGAGTATAGAGCTCTTACTCTAGCCTTAGGAGGGTTAACCTATAGTAGCGCTACTAGCCTTTATTTATAAGGTAGTAACCTAGGAGGAGACCCTAATAGGTAGTATCTTAGGTAACTTAGAGACCTTACTACGTAAGCTATAAGTAGCCTTAGAGCGCTCTAAGAGTACTAGTAAGGACTAGGAATTTAAGTATAGCGTCTAGTATAGAGAGGGTTATATTTAGGTCCTAAGTAATAAAGCGTTAAAGGTATAGCTACTATACTTATACTACGACAATCTATTAGCTAGCTACTTTAGAAGAGACTATATTCTCGCCTTACTAGTAAGAAAGTACTAGTAGCTAGAGATAGTAAAGGAAGTCGATAGCTATATCCGAACCTATTATATATACTAGATAATAAAAAACAGATACTATCGCAAATATAGTAAGGCGTATACTCTACTATTATCTAATAGGCTATAGTAGGAAATTATAATAGACTTTGTTACGGACCTACCTCTAAGTAAGCTCCTTAGCTATATATATAATACTATCCTAGTAATTATTAATAGGTTCTCTAAAATAGTAATCTTCGTCCTAACTAATAAGATATATACTAGCGTAGAGCTAGCGAATATCCTAATATACAAAGTTATATGCTATTTTAGTATGCCTAAAGGTATACTCTTAGATCGAGGTAGCGTTTTTACTAGCTAGTACTAGAGCGACTTCGTATATAAGGCGTAGCTAAAGTATAAGCTTAGTATAGCATTTTACCTATAAATAGATAGCTAAATAGAGCGAGCAAATTAGACTCTAGAATAGTACCTCTAGTATTACTATAATAATAAGTAGAATAACTAGGTAGAGCTATTACTATAGGCTAAGTATATAAGTAACGTATATAATAATACTACTACTAGTATATTACCTTTCTAGGTAGTACTAGGTTTCTAACCTTTTCTAATACTAGCGCCTTAGGACAAGTCTACTAAGAGGAGGGTACTAGCTACTATAGAGCGTATATAGTAGCTACGCGACGTAACTAAGAAGCTAAAAGAGAATTAGTAATAGATAGTAAACTAGTAAGTAGAGTACTATAACGCGTAGTATAAGCGCTAAGTATACTCTATAGGTAATATAGTACTACTATCGACTAAGAACTTATAACTACTAGTACCTAAGAAGAAAATAGTAGCCTAGTTTATTAGACCTTTCTAGGTACTCGACGTAATTAGTAATTAGGCTTATCGCTTAGTACTACCTATCTAGTACTAGATCTATAACGTCTTCTATACCTCGCTACTAGAGCTATAGAATAGCTAAGTAGGTAAGGAGCCTACCTATCCTATACCTCTTACTAAAGAGAATAGTAAGTATAAGGTTAAGGCTATTAGAGGTACTAGAGTATATAGTAGTATATACTAGTACCTAGTATAGTAGAAGGAGTAGCTAGAAGACTATAACCTCTAGGTTAATAAGGTAGACTATAAGAGTTTAAAAGACCTAATTAAAGTATACTTAGCGTAGGAGAAGAGTAAGAGGAGCTTAGGCAAAGGGAAATAGAAGAAGTAAGCTGAGAGGAAAAACTATATTATAGGCTACTTATACTATAGCCCTAGGTAGGGCGTAGGAGCTAAGTATACTTATAGCTAGAGCCGCTTATCTTCTAAAGATACCTAGAATAGAGCTACTTTTTATTACTCTCTACCCCCTCTATCTTATTATCCTCTTTAGGACCTAGAAGGCTTATAAGGCCCTTACGCTCCTAGTAAGAGATTAGTATACGCTAATCTAGTAAGAAATACTTATAGAATAAGCTTACTTCTATTTTATTATCGAGATAGGCCTAGAGCCTACTTATAGTAGTATTAGTATAACTAAGATTAGTAGTAGATACGTAGGCCTTAAGGAACTAGTAGGAAGTTAGTACGTAATAAGTAAGTAATAGGCCTAAAGACTTATAGCGCGACTAAGCTTAAAGAAGCTAACTAGGGCCTAGGTATTCTATACTATAGTAGTAATAGCTTAGGTATTACTACCTACTTATATAGCGCTAGTAGTACGCTTACTCTTAGCTATAATAGTAAGATAGCGCTAGGAGATAGAGTTATAGTAACGCTATAGCCTCTATAGATAATTAGTATCTAAAGGTTATACTTATAGTATATAATAAGTAGGCGAGAGATATACCTTAAGTAGCTTATACTAGTTTATAGTAGTATCTAGGAACGCTTACTAAGCGGCCTTATAGTCGGCCTCTAAGGTATTAGCGTCGCGCCTAATATACTTAGCCTTAGTATAGGCGTAGAGTATTATATTATACTCTACTACTATAGCCTAGTTTATTAGAATGTAGGTATAGTTATTCTTACTATAGCTATAAGCTTAATTAGTAGTTACGCTAAGCTAGAGAAATATATACTTAGAGCGTATAAATATATATACTAGTTATAATACTACTACTACTCTAACTTAAAATATATATTATACTACTTATACTCTAAGATAGAGTTAGCTACGCGTCTTATATATTTAGAATAGGCAATACTTATACTTAAAGCTAATATATTAGGCGTAACGCTTATAGTTATTAATAAGGGGCTCCTTACTATAAGTATAGTAGCTAGAAGGCGTATTAGAAGTAGGTAGGGCGCGTATAGGTATACTAGGAGTAGCTAGTAGAGTGCTAGTAGCGCGCTTAGAACCCTTAGAAAGTATTACTAATAATTTAATATAGAAGGAAAAAGTTAGGAAGGTAGCGTATATAGAGTAAACTTTATACCTACGTATTATCTCTACTATAGAAGCTTCTTATAGGTAGAAGCTCCCTATTATTATAGGCAACCTACGCTAGGACTAACTAGAAGCGTCGAGCGTATTTATAGTACGCGTCGCGTAATAATAATAAAGAAGTTATATTATATAGATTATAACTAAGATATAATTTATAGTACTACTCTAGTATAGAGAGAAGTTCGTAGAAGGGACAAGCTATTTATAAAGTAGACTATAAAGAGCTAACGCTTACTCTATATAAGTAGAGAGTAGTCTAAGTATTAAGATAACTCTTATAAAGGAAGAGGGCAAATAATACTAGATAGTCGAGCTATAGGCTTAGATAGCTAGGCTAGTAAGCTCAGCTATATATAACGTACGTATATATATATTATACGCTTCGCTTTGTAACTAAACAAAGGTAGTAATTAGTTTCTAACCTTACTCTATTATTAGAGACTAAGGCTCTATACGCTACTATATACCTTTATATCGATAGCCTATTATATACGTTCTTATTCCTATAGGTAGAAGCTCCCTATTATTATAGGTAACCTATACTAGGACTAATTAGAAGCGTCGAGTATATTTATAATATATATTATATAATAGTAATAAAGAAGTTATATTATATAGATTATAACTAAGGTATAATTTATAATACTATTTTAGTATAGAGAGAGATTCGTAGAAGAGACGAGCTACTTTTAAAGTAGACTATAAAGGGCTAATACTTACTCTATATAAGTAGAAGGTAGTCTAAGTATTAAGATAACTCTTATAGAAGAAGAAGGCAAATAATACTAGATAGTCGAGCTATAGGCTTAGATAGCTAGGCTAGTAAGCTAAGCTATATATAACGTATATATATATATATTATACGCTATACTTTATAACTAAACAAAGATAGTAATTAGTTTTCTAACCTTACTTTATTATTAGAGAGTAAGGCTCTATATGCTACTATATACCTTTATATCGATAGCTTATTATATATGTTCTTATATATCTACTATTTAGTTATAGAGCTATCTTATCTCTTAGATAGACTAGCCTACTAGCTATATCTACTAACTAGATGCTTTCTAGCAGCCTTCGATAAAGAGCTAGTAGTAGTAGCTATTAATAAACTAGTAGCTTAATTAAGGTTTAAGCTATTATATATAGCTTAAGCTAAATTATTACTATCTTAGTTATATTCTATCTAATTAGCTATTATTAGGAATTAGGCTTAGTATCTTTTAAAAAACCTTAGTATTACTATTAGTAATAATAGGACATTCTTTTAGAAGTCGATTAGTACTAGTCTTATAGTAAAGCTACTATATATTATCTCTCTTAGCTACTAGATATAAATACTAAGGTTATAGAATGTGTCTAATATAGGTCTATATATATTAGACGATTTTTTTACTATATGTTGCTTAGTATACGCTAACTACATTAGTTAATAATATTATAACAGCAAGTGATCAATGTCACGTGATCTGATGACTGTGAGTCCGCAGCAATGCCTTACGTTCCATATTAGCATACCTTGTAATTAACAGCTCGACAAATCTGTTGCAGTCCCCATTCGTATAGAAGAAGGACCCTTGCACCACAATCGCGACCGAACACACTCTAACGCGGTCGGATGACTGAGTCAGCAAACGCCAAGGTTGCATGCTCCGCCCTCCATCTACGACTGCAAGTGCCACTCATCACTGTATGTGCCTCCCCCTCTGAGCCTTCTGTTGATCGCCTGCTACTAATCACATAATACTGATCATGGCATATTGTTCCAGCGACTTTGAGCTGGATCGATCTGCGCGATGAAGCGCAAGCAAGTCAGTTCTTCATCCACTGCAGCTACATCATCTTCCAAGAAGCGCGTCAAGCACGGTATGTTGAATATGCCGCTGAAGACGCACCCATGCACTGCATGACATGAAATCATGTGCTAATGATGATCAAGCGCACGCGTCATCACCACGGACGCAACATCCTCACGGCGAGGTTGACTACGAGAAAGAATACCGAGTCAAAGCGATCATCGACGAGAAAGGCTCCAAGTACCTCATTGACTGGGAGCCTGACGAGGAGACCGGCCACATCTATCAACCTACTTGGGAACCAAAGGCTAACGCCAACAACGAAGCGAAAGCGGACTGGTATCGGAAGAAAGCCGAGGGTCGTAGTGCCAGGACTTCGCACGCAGGCCCAGCTTCTCAATTTCCAAAGAAGCGTGGACGTGGACGTGGACGTGGACGTCCTCGGAAGCCAAAGCCCGAGTGGCGTGTGCCCACCTCTTGGGATCAGTCTGGCGAACCCCAAATAGACGTAGGAGTTCCGCCTCGTCAGCCTGATCACGAGGAACCTGAAATTGTTGAAAGCCCAGAGGAGCAAGCTGTCTCTAGAACTGAGCAGGATACTGACGAGGCTACTGCTCCACCACTACCTGACCCGATTGTCGCACCTTCGAATCCGCCATCGAGCTTCCAGGCCGGCGATTACCAGAAGTTCGTCTCGTCGTCCTCGCATTCGGTATTCAACAGTGCTGGTGCTGCCTCCAGCTCGGCTGGAAATATTACTACTGTGCATCAGTCTCAGGCTGTACATGACTCCCAGACTTTGGTAGAGTTCTCGAGTTCTGCACCTGTCGCGACTGAGTTAGATCATCCAGACACCGAGGGTTCTGTTGTTCAGCCAGGCGAGTCATCCTCGCAAGCCATTCCTGCGCCCTCTAGTACCGCACCACCTCAGCAAGCGGAATCCCAGCAAGTGGAATCCCAGCAAGTGGAATCCCAGCAATTAGAATCCCAGCAAGTAGATTCACAGCAAGTGGAAGCTCAGCAAGTGGAAGCTCAGCAAGTGGAAGCTCAGCAAGTGGAAGCTCAGCAAGTGGAAGCTCAGCAAGTGGAAGCTCAGCAAGTGGAAGCTCAGCAAGTGGGATCACAGGAAGTGGAATCACAGCAAGTAGTGTCTCAGCAAGTGGAATCTCAGCAAGTGGGACCTCAGCAAGTGGAAGCTCAGCAAGCGGGACCTCAGCAAGTTGAATCTCAGCAAGTTGGATCTCAGCAGGTGGTGTCTCAGCAAGTGGAATCTCAGCAAGTGGAATCTCAGCAAGTGGAATCTGAGCAAGTGAAATCTCAGCAGGTGGACTTTCAGCAAGTGGAATCTCAGCCCTCGGTATCGGTATCGGCATCGGAGACAGCGCTCCGAGCCTCGTCACGAGTACTGCACGAAGGCACAGTTGACGCATTGGAGACGTTTATGGTCAGAGAGCCTGAGAATAGCGTACCGGACACGCCTACAGCAAGGACGCAAGACGCTTCTAACACCCATTCTCGATCGCAGGCAGGCAGCACAAACTTGGAAAGACCTTCGTCAACTGATCCACAACCACAGAAGCGACCTCAGCAGGTTTTCGAGCTTTCGCAGGAAGGCGTAGCAGCTCCGAGCGCTCCGCTCCGCCAACAGACTCCTCAGACTGTGAGTGATAACGATCAGTCTACAGAGTCAATCCCTGCAAATTCTGGTCCAAGCCTTCAGCTCGAAGCCGTGAACGGCGTTGCTTCAGCGGTCCGCGACACGATCAGTCTAACTCAACCAAGCCCAGAAAAGTCGTTGACATCTCCGTTCCCGTTTCACACCCAACTTGCTCGTCCAGGCCCTGGCGCGAGCCAAACGTCGCCACTTATTCGCGGTCAAATTCAGCCCAAACTTTCTGGACCACGCGAATCCAGCCTGCCCGTTGCTCAATTCGCACTGCAGTCCTCCAGTGCCATCCCCTCCATCCCCTCCAGATTTACAGGAACGCTTGGAGGAAGCGCGCCTCCTCGTCCAGCTACACCCTCCAGTGTGGTTAGCTTTGCCTCGCAAGGCTCAGGAATGGTCATGGACACTTCGCAGGCCTCGGTCAAATCCACGCCAAGGCTAATCGACACGCTCAATGCCATCCGCGAGGAGAGCCGCCGCAAATCTGTACAGGATTCGCCACAAGCAATTTCTCATTTGTCGCAGCAGAGTCCGGCCTTCTTGACGCAACCACCACGCCTGATCTCTAACTTGGTAGCCGAGGAGCAGGACCGCAGGTCTCCGTCCGCCGTGCCAGCCATGGAGCCAGTCTTGGAGTCCTCACAAGAAGAACAGAACACGTCTGAGCGCTATCCTACCTTGTTCCCACGAAGTGAGATGAACGGCACTCTGCAGCGTACCAGATCAATGGCGGAAGGTGCAACACTGAGCAGACAACAATCGCGAGTCCAGTCGGCAGTGCAAGCCATTCATGTTGTGCCTATCGGGCTAATAGGACAACAGCGTGACGAGTCGTACTCCATTCCAAGTTACAGTGCCGAAAAGAAGCTTCTGGACCGGTTTTCAGGCACTACCGATCCTGACACCAAGCTCATAGCCGCGATCGAAGCAATTGTGCAGCGCTTGAAAAATGTCGCCATGCATATGGACCTGCAGAATGACGAGGCAGCTACCCAATATGATGTGGCACCAGCCTCGCAAGCCAGTTGGGACTTGAGTTGCAGCGGCAAGTTTCGCTTCCTCAAAGCCCTTTGCGACGAGTTGCGCGATCAGACAGTGCATGTAGCCATCGTTACACGGCCAGGAAGGATCATGGGCATACTGAAGACGTTCTTACGGAGCATTTCGGTGCCGTATAGGCGTTTATCTGAAGTCGCGGCCTCCAGTATACAAAGCGAGGCTCAGGGTCTGATGATCACTTTAGTGTCCACCGAAGATGAGGTTGGCGATACACAGGCGTTGCCGGCAGATATGCTCATCGCTTTCGAACCCACAGTGGACGACGAGTGCCTGCCCATCCGTGCGCTGATGCAGAACGGCGCCAGGTCCCCGGTACGGATATCACTCGTCGCGCCGTGTACAATTGAGCATGTTGACCTATCCATATCACCGGCTTTAGCGCCTCTTACACGCCTGCGCTCCCTCATTAGTGGCGTTCGACAGTATCAGGCACATGCCGGCAGGCTCGACACCGGCCAGGTATCAGCCGAAGTTGCTGCAAAGCGGATCGCTGAGTACCTCGTTGCGGATGAGCGTGGAGAGTGGCCTATCGAGGATCTGGAGCCACTTGAGAACCTCGACAGCCAAACCGAGAGCGAGATAGAACCACCGCAGTCCGTCGATATTGGCAGCAACCACAACAAGCGCTCTATAGACTTGAGCGATCATGCTGATGCCTCACCCGATCCGCAGAAGAGACAGCGGCTTGAAGACAATGGTATGGATCAGACCCTGGAGCTTCCGACTACCATCAACCCACAGAACCTTGAAGTGACTCATATCAGCGACTCGATTGCCGCGTCAACACAATCAAACGCTCGCGTGGCCGATGAAGACTCGGCTGGAGCCCGTCCGTTAACGGACGCTGAGAAAAGGCTTCAAGCGATGCTCAAAGATGCGCAAAGCAGACTCGCGGGGCATATTAAGGCTCTGGGCGAGCTTCAGTATCGATTTGAAGAGCAGCGCGCGGAGCTTGTTGCCATGACCGGCGCGCGCAATGAGCAAGCCCTCATGGCGCAGACAGCAACAGGCAGAATGACCGACTCCATGAATAATGGATCAAAACTGAAGGCTGAACGCACTGAGCTTATGCGTCAGTTGGGGGAAGCAAATGCAAAGCTCCTCGATCATTCAGTGCCCGAGCGGAGAGACTTCGAGGCTTTGCGGCTGCGGACTGAGCAAATCGAGAAGGAAAAGCGACTACTCGAAGAGAAGCTGAGGGCAGCCGAGGAAAATATCGAATACTTCAGGACGGCGTATCAAGATTCTTCTCAGAGCGCTCAGAATCTGGCAAGCCAGAATACGGAGCTGGAAAACGAGGTCGCGGTGCTGCGCTCCAAAGCCACTGGCGAGCAGGCTAAGTTGCGCCAGCTCGGCTACGATCAGCAGACTAGACTGCTACGGAACGAGAATAAGAAGCTGAAAGCGACTTTAAGGAGCTTGAAAGCTGCAAACAAGTTCAAGGATGAAGAGATTGCTAGGTTGAAAGAAGTCGGCCGCGGAAGAATGGGCACTCGTGGAAGCAGCTTACCGCGAACGCCGCGGCTTGGATCTCCGGCCAAGATGGACGGTTTGAAGGGTAGAGGGAGCAGACCGGGAAGCCCTGCTCCGGGTGAGCTAAAAGCAAAAGGGCTTCTCCACCCATTGAGTCGTGCGAGCTGACGGAGCTGCTATTGACTGTGGAAAAATGTGTTTTACCATTAGAGGCGCGGCTTGAGAATCTTGCTACTGCTTGGTTACTAGTTTTACAATTGGCGAGTACTTCCCATGAAGCACAAGAGGGGGCGATGGATGTCATCGCTATCCTGCTGACGGATGTCAGCACCATCATCAACGTGGGGTCTAGCGAATACGCAGATACGCACCTCTCGGACTGAAAATGGTGATTCGGAGCCCAAGCCAAGTGTATTATCCTGGTGAGGAATGGCAGTGCAGATCCCCCCGCCATGAAATCTGCCCGTAGTTTGGATCCTCAATGCGGGCCTCCCGGCGCTATTGGTGGACTATTTGGATCCGTCGCGACAAAACAAAGGTGGAAATCAGGATGCTTCCTGGACATATATGGATCCTTTTAAGCCATCACGAACAAATGGCAAGTCTACAACATATCGACAATGCGGATCCCAACGATCATAGGCTCTCTATTGGCTTGCAGCGTGGCTGTGCTCGCGCGCAATCCTGCCATTCCAGGTCTCTACGCCGACCCCAACATTGTGAGCTTTGATGGAACATACTATGTCTACACCACGACGGACGGCTTCGCTGGATGGGGCGGACAGACTTTCTACGTGTGGTATTCAAAGGATCTCGCCACGTGGAATCGCACGCAGGAGCCCATCTTGACGCTTGATGGTGAGAAAGGCAATGTGCCCTGGGCTAATGGCAATGCATGGGCTCCTACGATCGTCAAGAGAGGCTGCACATACTACTTGTATTTCAGTGGCAACAATACCTTGTTGAACACCAAGACGATAGGCGTAGCCTCTGCTCCATCGCCTTTGGGTCCTTTTACAGCCCAGCCGGAGCCGATGATCACGAATGACGAGGATATCTCAACCGGTCAGGCCATCGACCCCGCCGCGTTCGTCGATCCAAAGACGGGCAAATATTACCTTTTCTGGGGCAATGGGTCACCATTGATGGCTGAGCTGGCAGACGACATGTTGTCGCTCAAAAATGGTTCCATCCAGAAGGTCGTCGGTTTGACCAACTTCACGGAAGCTTCATTTGTGGTCTACCGTGAGCCATACTATCATTACACGTTCTCCACGGGCGACACGGGAAAAGCTGACTACTACGTCGGCTACGGGACTGCGACCGACGTCGCTGGGCCGTGGGAGTATCGGGGCAAGATCTTGCAGCAGGATCCCGCGCAGGGTATTCTCTCCACTGGTTCGAGCTCGAATGTAATGGTGCCGGGGACGGATGACTGGTATATTGCGTATCATCGTTGGGCGATACCGGGTGGAGATGGCCAGCATAGGGAGGTTTGCTTGGATAAGTTGCAGTTCGATAACGAGAGTGGATTGATCTTGACGGTGCAACCGACTCTATAGGAAGGGGTGAAGCTTGAGGAGGTGCAGGGTTGAGGTTGGTGTATGGATGAGTTGAAGACATCGTAATTTGAGCATAGTGTTGTTGAAGCAGCCAATCGCATCACGCGGTCCACAGGATCATTCTGTCAATCATTGTTCAACATTTTAACCCCCTAGCTATGTTTGAATGTATGTCTATCATGATTAACGCTGACAGGTACTCACGGTGAGACGACTGACGATGTCACGATCGTGTGGCTGTTGGCCGAGTCGCCAGTCAACCGACTGGCGTAAGTGACATGACGGACAGTCCCATCACCGACTTCCGATATGTTGAACTTGTTGAGCCTCCCGTCGAGGGTCATTGACTGAGATGATTTGTTTTTCCAAGTCACCAGGTTTGACAGTTCATTGAGGCTATAGATACCGATGATGGCTCTGTTGGTCAAGCAACGACGATTGTTCAAATGTCGGATCCATTGTGACGAAACTAAGGATTTATTTTACAAAGCTTATCGTAAGGCTCAAGTCGCAATCCTTGTACACAGGCGTGGATCAGGCAGCTTGGATTTTCACCTTTCCTACCCAATCATCCGCCACTGGCTGGTAGCCGCCAGTACTCGCCAGCAATCGCCAGCGTCCACAATCTTTGTATGCCGTGATGATCTTCTCAGATCAAGTAGAACCCCGCCTCGCCACGCCTCTTGTTCCTCCCGTTCACCGCATTGGCCGCCTGCCTGATGTCGTTGTTACTCAAGGCCCACATCGCCAACGACATTGGGAGCCTCTTCAGTTCCTCCTTCTTCCCCAAAAACACCATCTCCTCCAAGATCGCCTTGCGCAACTGACTCTGCTCCGGTGCCTGCTTCAACATCGCCTCCCAGTCCATCTCTGCTCCGTCGTTGGCCTGCAGGTTGGCCAAAAACACCTGCATGACGCCGTTCTGGAGGTCGCGGTACCTGTCCTCATCTTGATCGAACCACAACTTCCCCGTGAACTCCGCCGCGTCCGCCCGCCCCTTCCACATAATCGCGATTGCCCTCATCTCCTCCCCTGCATTCCACAATCGGAGCAAGCCGGGCAGCACGGTGGGGTCCATCGTGGGATTGATCTTGGTCGGGAAGTGCACGTCGTGGCGTTCACGCACACGAAGGCAGAAGGCTTCGACATTCTTGACAGTGACTTCTTCGCCGTCCTCTTTTGCCTCCTCGCCCTCTTCTTCTTCCTGCTCTTCTTCCTGCTCTTGCTCTTGCTCTTTCTCTTGCTCCTTCTGCGCCGGCTCTTCAACTTTGCGCAGCTTCTTCTGCTGATTCTGCTGAGAGCTCTCAGGCTGCTCAGGCCTGTTTCTCTTCCTCCATTGCTGCCTTGCCAGCTGGACAGTGAAGTTCCAGCCTGCCATATAGGCTCGCCCATGGAGGTTCTTGATGGCCTCGGCTGCCTCAGCAGCGGTCGACATATGCACGAAGGCATAGATGTGGCCAAATCGAGGGTTTGCTGGATCGAAAGGCTCGGAATCCTCTTCGCGCAACGGCGTTGGCGGTGCGACAGGGAGGTGGGGATGACGGTGGATTTTGTTGCAATGGGTGACGGTGCCATGCTGTTCAAAGTATGCCCGTATGTCGTCACTTTCAAGGCTCGGGTGGATGTTACGCACGTGCAGCTGTGTGCCTTCATGCAGCTGCGTGCCTTTGTGTTTCTTAGTGCTCTTCCTGGCATGTAGCATATGGTCGCCGGCATCAGCCCTATCAGAAGCGAATGATGCTATCCACAAGATGTCAGTGATCTGGCATAATGTGAGGCGTGACAGCACGTCGATCGGAGGCGTCAGCAACGGTGGAGGACTCACCGCTACGCCGTGTCATCGCCTTGTGACGGGCGAGTGATGCGGCGCCAGAGAGATTTGGGCGAGGAGTCATGATGGCTGATTCTTCGTTGATGGCTGGGTCATTTGTTGAGGCAGCTGTCAATGACTGATCGGGATGCTGATGCTGGATCTCAGTTGTTGCCGCTGGAAATCTGCGCCGAGTAATCGATGCTGACTTGCTTGGGCTGAGTCGTTGCTGTCGTTCTGTTGACGCCGATACCGATGCCAATGCCGATGCTCTGTCAACGCTGGGTATTTCCTGAGCGAGAAGGAGGGTATATTTGTCAAAGTGAAGCTGCAGTCAGAATTCTACATTGCCTTGTGCTGTGAAGGTGCCACAGGAACGGTGCCTAAGTGCGGGATCTTCCGCGATGCATGTGAGCAGACTGGATTATGCACCGCAGACTCGTGATCAAGCAGCACAGCAGTAGCCATGTGCTCCAAATGTGATCTGCATCCCAGAAGTTACTCCCGGTATCTGCACAGGTCTCTGTCGTACTCACACGTAACGCATGGATTGCTGCTCTCGCGCTCCTTCCTCTTACGTCGAACCCGAGATCTCGCCGAATCCGCAACCGTTAGCTTGATAAATGACAACAGCAGCACAACCACCATCCAATTAGAGCACCCGGATTGGTGTCGCAGTGGTTACGCGTTCTGTCAGACCACTTCTCAATGGGCACCTTTCCCGTGTCGATCCACGAGGCCACCTCTCATCAAGATCCCGTAAATAGAAGCGTCCCTGCATGTTGACGTCGAACAGTTTGTCTGCTCAGACATACCGAGGACTCTCATCAACTAACCATTGATGTTTGTCAGGGTAGCTGGCTTGGTGGTGGTGGTCGAAGCGATCCCTTCTTTTGCTATCTTTTTGGCCCTCAATGGAATGAAGTTCGTTTTGATTTTTGGGATTCCGGCTTTCAGCGGTAGCCCAATCTACTACCCCCGTCAATGCAGAGATACTGATCTTCACGTCACCAACGATTAGCATGGCTATAGTGGACGAGGTATACAGCTCGAACTTTGTGGGGATGTGCTCACAGAAAAAATGCTCGTTGTATTCAAATCACCTGGGACCTGCCTATGACGCGACTGAGCTGTGGCGCGCCGCCACAATGACACTCGAGGCTGCGCTCAAGCTGCGCTAGCCCATCTCACTCCTTCCAAAGGCGCGATCCATTGCGTCGCCCAGATCATCAACCTGCTTATCGACAAGTCCCTGCGAGGATTCGCTGGACGCAGGTGCATCCATCAAAGTGAACGTCAAAGCATCCCGTGACCCATCCACTGACGTGCCCGCCTTTGCAGGCTGCAGCAAATGCTGCTCACTGTCCAACCAGCCAGGGGCTTTCCGCCGCTTCTCTGCCAGCTCACGATCCTTGATGCCTTGTTCCCAGTCTCTCACCTTCCTCTCGGCGTCTGCCTTTTGCTTGTCCAGTTGCTCCAACAACGACTTGTTCTGCGCTACGATGATGCTGGGATGCGCCGCGAAGCCCGATGAACTCGTCACGTATGCGGGGAGGTTGGGGTTCGACACTGCTGATGGGGCCTCTATCGAAGAAGGGGGCAGTGTCGATGGCAGCGAAGCATAGTTGTGAGGAAGTGTGGGCGGCTTTGGCAAGTCGATGAATGGGTTGACGCTCAACGGCGTTTGTTGGAGCAGCGGGTGGGAACCTGGGATTTGGTCAGCTAGAAGGCCACTGACAGCATTGATCGACAGACTCACGTTCATGCTGCATCGTCACTGACTGGTGAAAAGTGCAATGTGGTGGAGGTATTGACGAGTGCTCATCCAAGTCCCAAGCTTGAGGTCGGAGGTTTCAGTGGGGAATTGTGGCGGTGCAGATCACTTGTCGTCGTTCGAGTGGTCCGAAACAAGTGGCAGCAACATTACGTGAACATGAAGCCAAGGGCCATCATCACAAGGTCAAGACGAGTATTAGAAGAATGATCAGTATCAATATGAGCATGCCAATACAGCAGCTCGACCATCGATCTACGAGTCTCGTCAGCTGCTTCCAAGATCACTCGCTGCGAGCACCGCGCGAACATACCCTCGTTCCTCTCAATCACATATTTGATCCCCTTCATGCCCTTTGCGAGCTTGCCGCCGACTCTGTCGGCAATGTCCTCGGTGTCTTCGAGAATGACAGCCTGCTCCTCCAGCTCTCTTCCCATCGTGTCTGCCTGAAGCCTGAGATTGCCGACCGTCCGAAACACTCCATCGAGCTGTTCATCTTGCTCGTGCATAATCTCCATCTGTCTTTGCTCCTCCCATGCGCCGTATCCGTCTTCATCCTGATCTGCAAGTGGATCGCCATCTTCGACGGCGGCAGCGTACTGGTCTGGATGTGCCAGGCTGGCTTGTCTGGCATCTGCATCATGCACAGTCTCGTTGAGCTTCTTGTGCATGCCATCGATTTCAGCCGCGACATCGCTAACCAGCTTGCGCCGCCTCTGGACTTCTGACTTGGTGAGACCATAGCGAACTGGGTCGCCTTCCACAACATTTACGCTGTCCACCAGATCCTGGAGATCCGCGCTCAAGTCGATGAGAGTGCCTTCGAGCTCCTGGCGTGCTTCTATGAGCTCTGGCGAGCCCGCGGATGAAGCAGATGACCGGATACGTAAATAGGATTGTAGTTGAGGGCGGCTCTGGTCCAGGAGTGACAAAAGGTCGGACTGAGCAGACAGGAACGGGTCGTTGGACGCCATGGCAAATATCTTCAATGTGACCTTTCTCTACCTATTACCACTACCGACGAGCTGTGCTCATGACAAAGAGTAAGCGACTTGTGATAGTGCTCCTTGCAAGAACACTCGAGTGCAAGACCCCTGTGACGATCGACAGGAACGTGGCGCATTTGAGATGTGGCTGGTGCACTCGTAAAATGCATGTGAATTTTGCCGTAGGTCCAGAGCAAGTCCTTGCGCACAGCCTGTGCCAGCTGATCAGCAGCAGACTCTGGCTTGTCTAGGCTATGATCAGACAATCTTCCACTCACCCGTCCCGTTGCGAGATAGATGGGGGCTGAAGAGGCCCAAGGATCTGGTCAGAAACCAGCAATGACTCCTACTCTCGGGCCAGATAGGCCTTTGCCTTACGATGCGAAAAGCTTTGCCACCCTGGACGATTACGTCGACTCGCTCATGAGTTTTGTCGGCACGGATGAGCTGCTCAGGAAGCTGTGCGGTGGGGTCCATATCCTCGACTTCTTCACGACCGAACATCCGGATCTGTACTCACGAGTATTAACACACGAATGGCGCGAGTTTTTCAGCCGTCATGAGGTTATAGACATACTGGCGCTGTTAATGCGAGACCATCTGGATTGCTCAGGCGGCGCTGCAGGAAGATCTGCATGGCGGGATGGACCTGCTCCTCCAGAATCTTTGTTGCAGTATATCCGCAATGTTCGGAGCCACCTCCTTCGCCGAGAGCCAGCAGGATCACAATGCTCCCGAAATCGTGCAGTCAAGCCGATGCAGAAACTCGCAAGGCATGTTGCAGTCGGCATGACGATCAAGAAGAAGCATGAAGTTGGCCTCTTCGCGCACTACATCAGCAATCTTGCCGGCTCCCTCTCTCGTGGCGACTCTGGCATTACGCATTTGGTTGATTTTGGATCAGGGCAGAACTACCTAGGACGTGCACTGGCTTCAGAGCCTTACAATCACCAAATAGTGGCCATAGAAAGTAAGAGTCATAATGCCGAGAGGGCGAAGGAATTCGATGTCATGGCAAAGCTCGTGGAAAAGCGAAAGTTCATGGTAAACAAAAAATTGTTTCGAGCTGGCATTGAGCAGTCTGGGAACATTCCGGTGCCTGCAGCATTGCCCACACCACCGCCCGAGCCTGTTACTGAGCTGCGTGCGAACGATACAGCTGCGAAAGACGCTAGCCTTGACCCAGCTATCGAAGCTTCGCCTGACGCGAAGGGCAGAATCCAGTACGTCGAGCATGTAATACAAGACGGCGATCTCACAGATGTCGTCGCAAAGATTGGCGAACAGGACCCAAGATTGATGGTCATGTCACTTCATTCTTGCGGAAATCTTGTCCACCATGGTTTGCGCAGCATGCTACTCAACCCAGCTGTTCAAGCAGTGGCGATGGTCGGCTGCTGCTACAATCTTGTGACTGAACGACTCGGGCCAGCTACCTACAAGCTGCCGGAATTGAGACCACGGGACGTCGAGCAAGTCCAGAACGATGGAGAGAATGAATCAGCTAGTGTCGCAGGGAGGGCAAACGGGGCTCGTAGCCAGGGCACCGGCGAACACGCCTTCCGCTGGTCGAAAGGCGATTCCCACGGCTTTCCAATGTCCGAACGCATGTGCAACTTCACCCATCCATCTCGACCAGATAGCACACCTGGCATCCATCTGAACATCACGTCCCGCATGATGGCGGTTCAAGCACCCCAAAACTGGGGCCCAGAGGATAGCGAAAGCTTCTTCACTCGCCACTTTTACCGCGCCTTGCTACAACGAATCTTCATGGACAAAGGCGTCGTTGGCCCACCCAGTCCGCAATGTGTCGGTGGGAGCCCGGCAGGCCATTCCAGCGGGACGCCCATTATCATTGGTTCTCTGCGCAAATCTTGCTATGCCAACTTCGTCGTTTATGTACGCGGTGCACTCGCCAAGCTCTACGATGACGCTACCATGGGTCCCGTCTGCCGGGAGAAGCTATCACCCGAGCTTCTTCCTGATGATGAGATTGAGGGCTATGAGCGGGCGTACGGGCACAGGAAGAAGGATCTTAGTGTCATTTGGAGCCTCATGGCATTCTCAGCAGGCGTCATAGAGGCGGCAATTGTGGTTGATCGATGGCTGTGGTTGAAAGAGCAAGAGAAAGTCAAGGATGCTTGGGTTGAGCCCGTCTTCGACTACGGGCTAAGTCCCAGGAATTTGGTGGTCGTGGGGGTGAAGGAGTGAGATCAAATGTTCGACGTACGCGCTTTTCAAAGCAGCCAAGCGCCTTTCGATTCCCGAGGACGTTTCGGGTACCCTTTACTTGGGTTTGGCAGCACTTCGGTGGAGCGTCATGCAAGCTCCAATCATCGGGATCAGCTTCGCCGAGGGCTCTGCGATGCGCAATGCAAAGTCGTGCCAATTGGACCAATTTCTCGAGTATTCAGGATACTACTGAGGAGTTACATGCACCCAGCTTAGGCTATTGGAGTCATCTCTGGCGCCGCTAGACAACAAGCTGTCCGGTCAAGCGTATGTCACGGCTGCTAGCACCCACGAAAAGCGGATACGAGCCGTTCTGTAACTTCCACTTCTGTGCAAAAACATCCCAGACGCTTAGATCCCTTCGTGTCAGCGAAATTGACCTCGACACAACCTCCACCGCCTATAACGACCCGCTCGAAGCCTCGCAATTGTCGCTCAGGCGCAGCTGGAATGCCGACGTATAGCTGCGGAACCTCGGGAGCAGTGATGTTACCTACATTTTTGATCGTCACCTTGACATCAAATATTGTGTCCCAAAGGGCTGCTGGTCCTCCTTGTGGCACGACACTGCTGTCGGCCGGGTATGGCGAGATATCGCTGCCCGTTGCGATAACTGTGAGGTTGCTGTATTCGAAGGTCGAGTAGGACCGCCCGTATTCAAACTCGAAACGTGGGGTCACGTTGTATCTGTCGAAGTACCTATAATCGATATACAGGCCCTCTGTAAAGTTCTGCTGGGGATAGGGACCTGCAGTGACAGTCGAGTTCAGCAAATGGCCGTAGTCGCTTTCATTTCTAGCGACCGTAAAAGGAAGTCTGCCGGAGGGCGACACGTCGCCATACAACACATCCACGAGAGCATTGCCTGATTCCTGGCCAGGAAGAAGATCAAATACCACTGCAGTGACATTGGGATGCTCGATCCAGTCATCCCCGACCCGGTTGCCAGCAGAATGGACGATGACAATCGTGTTGGAGCAGTTGGTCGCCACGTTTCGAACAAGCTGGTCGCTAAAGTCGTCCGTGAGCGCCGTTCGGTCGAAGGACTCGGAGGCGTAGGCATTGACGAATACCAAGCAAATCTCGGTGTTCGTGTACACCGTCGGGTTGACCGAATCAAATTCCCATCGCAGGATGCCAGAATCCTTGATCACACGATCTTGAATCGCTTGGAACGGCGCAACGACATATGGTGGCGCATTCGACCCGCTCCCTCATCCGACTACCAATGTCCCGTTGAAGGTTGTCCAGCCATAATTGACCTCGTAGCCGCATCCAAACCGAAGTGGGTTGGTCCATGGTGAGTCAGGGAGTTTGGCGTCATACCCGTAGACGCTCACATAGCGCAGGCGTTTCAATGGCAAAGCATTGTTTACGTTCTTCGCAAGTACAGTGCCAGCGGATCCGATCTCGCGTATCAGACTGGCATGATCCGCACGCACATCCACGATCGGTGCCTGGACGTCGTAAGTGTGCGTGCTGACAACTGGGAATCCTTCGTCCTGGCCGAGGTAGAATTGGGCGGCCAGAATGCGGGTCGCCATGTCGTTCAGCCTGGACTCCGACACCGAGCCGTTACGAACAGCCTCTGTAAGGTTATTGCCCCAGAAGCCGCCGTCGGGCATGACGAGATTCAGTCCAGCGTTATCAGATGCGACGCCAGAATGCTGTCCGCTCCCTGCCACAAGGTTGATTGCTCAGCTGTATTATTCATGGTCAGTAACATGATGGACGTTCCACTTACAGTCAGATGTAACATAGCCTTGGAATCCTAACTCGGTCTTCAGAATCCCATTCATCAGCTTGCTGTTCTGACAAGCGTAAGAGTTGTTGACGCGCTGATACGAACAAAGCACAGATGCCGAGCCTGCGCGCAGAGCATCCATGAACGGGGAAACATAGAGCTCATGCGTGGTACGATCATCGGCGTTGGCCGATATAGCCTCTCCCGCATGTCCTGGAAGGCGACGATACTCTTGCTCGTTCAACAAGAAATGCTTTGCCGTGGCAATCACTCTTTGATCTTGCACACCAAGAGTCTCAGCGTACATCGCGACACCCGAGAGGTATGGGTCAGCCCCAAAGCCTTCCCAATTGCGGCCACCTCGCGCCAGACGTCCCAGCGGTCCAGCAACGGGCAGAAGGGCTTGCTTGATTCCCTTGCCGCGATATTCTCGGCCGATCGCCTCGCCGTAGCGATACATCAGGTACTTGTCGAAGGTTGCACCGACATGTATCTGGGACGGAAAAGCCGAGACGAATTCCTGGCCTCGGATGCCACTGGGTGCATCGGATATGCAAAGCGACTGGATTCCAAGTCTTTCAACGGACCCAGATACACCGATACAGTTGCCGGTAAAGCCTCGGGTTAGATTCGATCGCTCGTCCAAAGTCATGTTTGCAACCAAGGACCGTGCTTGGGCGTAGGCGGATTGCCATTTGGCGTCTATGCCACCCGTTCCCTCGGTTGCTACATGTCAACATTGAGCATGGAGAATCAGCTGAGCAGCTTACGAGTGGGATAGATTGGAGGACTTTGGCCATAGTACGCTGTTCAGTGCGAAGTCAGCACAGATCAGAACTGTCTGGTATATCTAAGGCTTACGATCCGCTACGTCAGTATATGCCTGAGTGTAGTCCGAGTATGCTCCCGTGATGCAAGCCAGTAGAGCGCCAAGAGTCTTACATCCTCGCATCTTCACGGTGACAAGGTGAGACCCGCGATGGACCGTGGTAAACAAAAGGTAGAAGAGTCTTTATGTTCCTCTGACGCTCGAGATGGGGCCTCCATCATACGCCATTTGCGGTACTCCATCGTGATTGCGGGCCATCGCTCTTTAGACTGGCTGGGCGCAGTCCTCGCGTGGAGACAGCTTGGCCGCCATCCTGGTTGTTGGCCGACGGCGAGCAGATTCTGAACGTCACGCGAGGCACCACTACCTGGTTTGCAATGGGGTTTTGGTCGATGAGAGAGGCTGACAGATCTGCACAACCATGGTATCTCACGCCGTGACTTGAGCTTTTCATCGCTATTAGCTTGTATGAGGTAGCCATCATGGGTAGTGAGATGTGTCCATGTAGATTCGATGCTTGGATACCAGCAGGCTCGGTGTATCTTCGCTGCCCGCTGTCCCGCGCTGGGGTTGATGTGGAGTAGCGGTGGTTACAGTAGTCAACCAGACTACATAGGTATTGTCGATTTATCAACCGGTAGATGGTGATGAGATATTGCCAAGACCAATTATCTACCGGCAGTAGATGGCGAAGTATTCACGGCCTTATTGTTGACCATCTTTCTCAGGCCTGCGCCCGCCGCTTCGTCAAATCCCGATGCGTCAAGTCAGTCCAGCCTGTCAATCGGACTGATCGGCCGACCACTTGATTGACTGGTGGAATTACCGGACCGTCATACACAGAGGTTCGACTAGCACATACGCGACCTCGACACAACCTAGGTAGATGGCTCGAAATTGAGGGGTTCCATGCATTGATTGCAGAGAAAGTGGATATACACGCTATCTGCTGCAGAATCGTGCACCGCCGAAATTGAAACAGCTTATCTAAAAAACCTCCAGCCCATGCCTAAGTGTAAGCCACGAAGTTGGGATGCCTGGCAGTTTCCGCATCGACAAGCGCATCGACCTTCTCTGCCTTGTCTGCGGTCTCGATAAGCGCCGGCGGCTTCGGTACTCTGCGGCGGAGGACCTGGCGCTTGATGAAGTATGGCATGGACACCGATAGTTCATAACCAATGAATCGCTTCGTTGGTACCGAGAAGACTTGATCGATTTCCTCCAAAGTCAGCTGCTTCGTCTCGCGGACGAAGCAAATGATCATGAACCAGGCGATCAAGTTGAGACCAGCGTAGAACCCGAATGCACCCGTCGGGGTCATGACTGACTGCATGCGTGGGAAGGTAAGAGACAGGACTCCGGCGAAAGTGTTGTTGATGCACACAGCCCACGCCATGCCTTGCTCACGCTGGATGGTCGGGAAGACCTCAGCGGAATACTGGAAGGCTACTGGACCTTCGCCCAAGGAGTAGCAGATGGTGAAGAGGTAGACGAAGAGTACGACCGGTCCAATTTTAGCTCCACGGCTGATGTCTGGATTGTTTTGATCGAGGAGCGAAAGACCCGCAGCGAGCAGGAAGATGCACATCAATGGGAACGTGATCAGACACAGTCTCCTGCGGCCTACGGTGTCGATCATGAACAGCGTCGGGATGGTAGAGACGACCTGGATAGCGCCGTACCCAAGAGAGGCGTACAGTGCTTGTGTCGCAGTGTAGCCGGCATTTTCGAAGATCGTCGAGCTGTAGAACGAGATAACTATACATTGTCAGTCGTCATGCCACTTGCAAAGAGCTGCACATCAAGACTCACTGTTAATACCGCACATCTGCTGCGCAATCATGACGGTCGAAGCGCCATAGTTGGCCCGCCTGATTCTTGGGATGGCGAAGCAGTCCCACAAACGCTGGAAGTAGCCGGCACCCTTGGCCTCTTTCAATTCCTCCTTGTAGATGACGTACGAGTAGAAGTAGTCCCTCGCAGCGATGATCGGGTGTGCACGGAGTCTGTTCATGGAGTTGAAGCCCTTAGCAACATGGCCGTGCTTCATCAGCCATCTCGGGGACTCAGGGCAGAACCAGATACCGCAGAGTAGTACGAAAGATGGGATGAAGGCAGAGCCCAGTTGCAAGCGCCAAGCGATCCTGCCTGTGTCCTTGACGATGACGTTGGCGGCGAAACCGAGGAATATGCCTGCCACGACCCAGAGCTGCCAGAACATGACAAGAGCTCCGCGGATGCGAGCGGGCGCCATTTCAGCTGAGTAGATTGGTACCGTGGCGTTCTTTGCGCCGATACCGATGCCGAGGACAAAGCGGGCCGCGAACAGGCCTCGCCATGATTGAGCGAATCCAGAGCCGATGGGAGTAGCAGTGAGACAGGCAGCGGTGAGGAAGATTTCGCCACGACGTCCGAGGTAGTGGTTCAGTGGGTCGACGATGAAGGCACCACTATCGGTGTTGTCAGCATCACAGGTGGTCACATGGACAGAACCCGAAGACTTACATGAGTCCAGCGGTCAAGAAGATGATGGCGTTGACCAAGCCAATGATCCATTCGTCGTAGCCAGTGCCTGCGCCAAGACCGAACTCCTGTGGCCAGGACAGATTGGCACCGTTGGAGCCCGTTTGATCTGGAATGAAAGCGTCAGTACATGTCTGTATCCCTCTAGAACGTAGAAACTTTACCCCAACCCTGGGTTGCGGCTCCTACAGCGCACAACGCGATCGAGTACCAAAGCATCTTTGGTCCATGCCACTTATGTGCCTTCTCGTACGCCAATGCCTGACGCTCGTCGTCGGAGAGTTCGGGGACTACGTCGAAATGCTCGGAATCGCGCGCCACCAGCGCAGCCTTGCCGAAGAGAGCAGCATGCTCTGGCATGCCATTTTCCTCGGCGAATAATCTGCCTTTGGCGAGAGCCTCCTCGTAGGTAAGATGCTGCGGAGATTGCAGTCAGCGACTAAATTCATGACTCCGAAATGTAGGTAGCACACAGTTTGATGGGAGACTTACTTGCAGCGGGTTCTCAACGAGGTTCAGCGCGACGGATTGGCGGCGACCACCAGCGCTGCCCACCGAGGGCTGACGGATTGTATCTTTCTCATCGTGAGTGGCGTAACCGACGTCGACTTCTTTGGTCTCGGCCATATTGTGCGATCAGTTTCCGAGTCGCTAGACGGATATGGAAGCGCCGATCTGCGGCAAGATGGATCTCTGTATAGGTGGAACAGGAACAAAGGACAAATGATGTGGAAGTTAGGAGCCTTATCAATGCATTCGACCGGTGGGGCAGCCCTTCACATGGCCTTTCAGCATGCATGGCACTAGCTGGCTACCCAAGGCAGGGGACGGGTACTCGAGGATGAGCGATGGCGCATGCTCTGCGCAGAGGGACGGATGCGGCACAGCGTATAATAAGGTAGCGCGGCATCCAGAGGTACACTGATCACAGCGGAAGCGCTTGGCTGAGGTATCGCGGAATTCATTGTAATATGTGAATAATTCGATTGAAATGATTGGCATGTCCGCGGGTCATGCGGACAACCCTGCCTGAAAGCGGCGGCTGAAGTGGAAAGACATCGTTGCGGGTTTCGCTGCCCATGGGACCTCCGCTGGGCCCACTGTTTTACCATACTGTACCCCATGGCACCTCGCATCAAGAGTGGATGCTCGGCCTGGATTCTGTCCAACTTTTCGTGCCGGCCGGAACGGCATCTTCATCTCGGCATCTCTACATGTACCACCTGACTGGCCACCTTCGTTCTGCTCAACCGCGCAGAGCCGCATGCTCGTGACCTGTCATCGTTCTTGTCATCATTCACTATAGACGGCCCGGTCGCAGAGGACACAAAGCGCCACCAGCAACTTTCCCAACCCATAGAACACGTCAACAACACTGCGGCAGGAACCGTCGATACATGGATCCAGGTAGATCTTTGCCGTGCAGGTACCAAGCTCTCTCAGCTTCGCTGTGCCACAGCGGCCATGGGAGTGAGACTCAGCCCGTGAGTTGGTCTCGCCTTCTGCGGACTGCAGTACGATGACACTCGCATCTGCATTACGTGCTGTCTAGGCGGAGAACGGAAGTCCCTCGCGAGCTATATGCGAAGACCTCGCTGCATGGCTGAGGCAAGACTGCAGGACGGCAATGTGTCAGTGGCCGGCCAGAGCCAGCACACGCCTCAGGTTCACCGACCAGGTCGGCGGATCTGCTCGGCTCAACGTTCAGAACATACTTCAAGGCTGATTGTGCCAGATGTCCTGCACGGCTATATTGGCAGACTTATGTCTCAACGTGGGTCGTGATACGAACTCCCGACATCGCTTTCAGGTTGGCATGCTTTCACGATGGGGCTCAAAGGCCAAGCCGCCATGGACGCGGCGAATCCTTGTCTCGACTGCAGCCCTGCGTGTACGCATTCTCCTGGTCTCAACTCTGATTCTTGCAGAGCTTGATTATTGAGCCTCAGGCGTGATTTCACATGGGGCAGGCAGCTTGCGCTCTTCACACCGACTTGAGCCCTGCTCGTCGGGCTTCTTAGCAACGTTCAGGCAGGGATGCACCTCACCAGTACACGGACTCGATCGGTTTGTGCGGTCGAAGACAGGCATCTCAAATCTGATCGGGAGCCGGAAGGCAATCGCTTGTGCAGACATGAAAGGAGATTTTTGAATTTCTCCAAGATCAAAAATTGCCATGACAGCTCTACCTCATAGATCTACATGTCCAAAACGAAGTATCTTGTTGAGGCAGACACCCTTTGATCCCCTCTGCTCTTGTCGCTCTGTATGATCCTGCTGTTTCTTTAAGTCGCTGACGCAAGTATCCTGATACCCATCTGTTCTCCCGCCGCCCGTGCGAAGGCCACCCCCATCGCTTTGCACACACGATGTTGCGATTCTTAGTCGCAGATCACTCATGCAATTGGCTCATACCCACCAGCCCCAGCATTCCACTTCTGGCGATCGCTAAAGAGCCAATAGATGATAACGCCCACGACCGGGAACAAGAAGACGAGGAGCGACCACAGTATCTTGTGGCTTGGCGGCCTGTTGCTCTTCAACACCTCCACTACACCAGCCGTTAGCACTTCACTTCTAACAACTTGTGATAGCAGAGGATGCATACCCCACACAATGATATCCAGGATCAAGACGATGAAACCGAGGACACCACCGCCTGTGCCGTACTGCTGCGCGGGATTCATGCCCATGACTGTGGCTTGTTCGTCGGCGATCGGGGCGGCGAAGGTGAGGGCTGCGAGGCAGAGTTGGAGGAAGACGGAGAACATCTTGATGGTATTTTCTAGGTCTGTGCGGTAGGGGTAGGTTTGTGGGTATATAAGGAATATGGATCTTTGGCGGGCAAGCTACGCTCCATGTTAGGCGCCAGGATGGTCACGCGAGCAGGTGGGGCTCTAGCAACGTGGAAATGACGTACTGGTGCTTAGCACGTGGCTGCGTTGCCGGGCCGATGTGAATACCAAGGTCATGGAACGTGTCTAATACAGGTCTATATATATTAGACGATTTTTTTACTATATATTGCTTAGCATACGCTAACCGCATTAGTTAAGGATATTATATCCTCTTCTACTAAGGCTTATATGCTCTTATAGAGCTAATAATACTCTAATATCCTAAATAATTAAAAGAAAATAACTATTAGAGGCTAGTTATAAGCTTATATTGTAATTATTATAGTTACTACTATATAGTCCTATATACTTAATCTAGACTATCTTAATCTATATTAGTAGTACTAAATACATCTATCTAATAAGATTTATAAACTACTATTACTTTAAAGAAGCGAAGCTAACTCTTAAACACTAGCTATTAGAGTTAGGATAGTATTTATATACCTAATAATATAGCCTTAATACTAACTATAAGGTCTTATAAATACTAATAGATAGTACGCGCTATTAACCTTATAAATACTAATAAATAGTATACGCGGTTATTAGATTTATAATCCTATTATTAGATTCTATATATTAGTAGCTAGAAGGTTAGTCTATAAAAGACTCTTAAGAACTTTCTCTATTATATCTATATTAACTAACTCTTCTCTCTATTAGTATCCTATATTAAGAACTTCTTTAGCTTTAATAACTCCTAATACTAGAAATAGCGTCTATTAAATATCGCTTTAGCTCCTCTAAGGCTAGTAGTATTATTAGTAGTAGGTCTAGTAGTAGGTCTAGTAGTAATCTACTAAAGAAGCCTACTAATAACTACTATAAGAAGCTAGCCTTTATACGCTTATCTAAGTATAAAGCCGAGATCGAAGAGATAGTCGCTTTAGCTAAGAAGATTAATATAGCTCTTAATAGCTTCTCTAGTATAAAGGTTAAGAGTAGTACTATAACTTATAAGTAGTATAAGACTATTATCTACATCTATAATAAGTAGCTATAGCTAGTCTATATAAGGTAGGGCCTAAAGGCTAAGTATATAGAACTCTTTACTAAGAACTATAAGAATAAAAATAGCTTATACTACTTAGAGTATACGCTAAAAGTTAATAATAACCTAGAAATAAATCCTTATAGTAGTAGTAACTATATCCTATATATCCTTACTTCTAGTACTAAGAGTACTTACTTATACCTAGGTAATACTAGATATACGCGCTATTATAAGAACCTAAGCTCTTATCTCTTTAAGAGCTAGATTAGCTTTAAGGATAATAATAGTAATAATCTATTATTCTATAGTATCTATCTAGGCTATTTATATAATAATTAGATAGCTAGCTATAACTTTAGTACTTATACTACTATACTTTATTATATCTCTTAGGGCGCTACTCTTACTACTAAGAGTAATAGTAGTAATAATAATAGTAAGTGTTTGACTAAGATCCTCTCTCTACTAGGCAATAGATTTACGTATATAGAAGTAGCTATAGGAGGAATATATTATATTAGGAAAGGATTATATATATATACTAATAAATAGTAATAAACGTGTCTTATTTAAGAAGAGGAATCGTCTCTTCTCTCTCCCCCTTAAATACTCCTCCTAGGGCTAAGCTTATAGGGCCTTAGTTAGAAGACTAGTAAGTTATAATCTAGTATAACTCTTCTTATTCTAACTTAAGTAGGAAGGTATAAGACTATCCTTTACTTTTTAATACTCCTACTTAGGTATATACTATCTGTAGCTCCTACTAACCCTAAGTAACTCCTACTAGCTTCTAATCCCTAGTCTAGAGTCCTCTAGATATAACGTACTCCTTTGTCCTTACGAGAGAGGGTTATAAATTAGAATATATTTGTCTTCTAACTATAATATTAGAATATGTTTATCTTCTAATTATAACGTACCTCTTTATCTTTATAATAGAGAATTGTAAATTAGAGTATATTTGCCTCTAATATATAAATAAAGTTATAAGCTAGAGTATACTTATTCTTTATATATACTAGTTTATTTATTTGTCTATATAAATATTTTGTTTTTATATATATTAGTTTGTACGCTAGCTTATATAAATACCTTGTCTTTATAGGTAGGTCCGACTCTATATAAAGTCGTCTATCTTCCCTCTCTTCCTTAATATACTTCTTTAGTTATTACCTCTCTAATATCTTAATACTTCTCTAATACCTTAGTATAGTATAATAGTAAGGTATTCCGCTAATTCTATTAGATAACGCTTTACTCGATAAGAAGCTTAGGTAGCTTATAGCCCTAAGCTCTAACGCTATAAGGCACCCGACTCTTAGTTATACCTAGCTCTAAGTATATATTCGATTCTTCTATAAGGCATACTACGCTAGTTAGTTTTCTTAGGTCCTTCTAGTATTTAAGGGTAATATAACCCGTTTTTACGTTACTTATTTAGGCATCGCATTTTCTAACAATCTAGGTTTATAAGAGTATAACCTAAATATACTAACTAGTATAATACCTATTATAGTAGGCCTTATAATAGCTAGTACTACCCGGACTATAAACTAGGTCTAGTATACTACTAAGTTAGGAGGCTAGTATGTCGGCCTATATGCTCTTTATTACTCTAACTATAGAAATCCTTATCTTAAGGGCTCTTATACTAATTACTTTAGAAAGAACTAAAAGAAGTATTACTCGCTCTATACTAGAGTAGTAGATAAGAATCCCTTAGGTTAGAGTAGTACTATAGGTTAGAGTAGTCTATTAGGCTAAGTTTAGAGTAGCCTATTAGGCTAAGTTTAGAGTAGCCTATTAGCCTAAGCTTAGAGTAGCCTATTAGCCTAAGTTAAGGTAGGTAGCTATAACCTCTAGCCTCGTCTCTCTACTTCCTAGCCTATTGACCTAACTTTATAAGCTCTAACTTATTAGAGCCTAGGTTAGAGTCCCGACCTAGGCCTATAGTATTAGAGAGATAAGGATCATTATTAGAGGAGTCTAGATCGTTACTAGATAGCTCTAGATAAGTACTAGGAGAGCGAGTACTATAGGTTGCTTACTAGTCTTATAGATTGTTGTAACGAGGCCTTCTCTAAGCCTTATATAAACTAAGAAGCTAGAGACCTCTTTACTATATAGTTTAATAAGACTCTATAGCTATATAAGGATATTCTAGTTAGGACTAAGCTAACGCTATTTACCTAGAGTAACCTTATCTATCGTAGGATTTTAGTCTACCTCTAGGAGGCTAAATTCGCCTAGTAGGAATAGAGTATTCTTAGGAGGCCTTTAAGTCTCCTAGATTAGATAGCTAACTATAAGTTAAACTAGATAAGTAAGAGAATTAAGGCTCTAACCTATTAGTACCTTACCGACTAGGTCTTCCTCTTTTAGCCCTACTAGCGTGCCTCGATTCTACCTATAATTAAGGAAGAGTCCTTATTAAGCGAAAGGTCTGCTACTCTACTAAGGCAAGCTCTAGTCCCTATTCCTAATATAGCTTTCTAGGGTATAAGCCTTAGTTAGAGACGTTAGAGCTCTAACGTTCCTAGTTAGAAGTATTAGAGTACTAGGATTCTTAATTAGAGGCGTTAGTCGCTTAGAGAGACCTAGGAGGAAAGATAGAAGTAGGAGATCCTAGTAACTCTTTCTCCTCTAACCTGTCGTCGACCTTCTAGACTAGATATCTATATAACTAGTATAAGTCTAATCTTCCTATATAGGAGTCTAAGGGGTTAGCCTATTAGAAGTATATAGAGTAGTATCTCTTCTTCCTCTACTATAGACGACTATAACATTCTACTTCCTACTAAGCGCTCGCCTTCTAAATATTAGCTATCTTCTAATATTAGCCTAGGCGCCTCTAGAGTCGAGTAGTACTTAGGTGTTCCTTATTAGAGTCTATATCTTACTTGTCTAAGCCCTCTTATTATTATATAGAGACCTCCTAAGAATCTACTCTATAGTATTACTAAGGTAGATAGAGTAAGAGCTTAGTAAGAGTTCTATAGTTAGTAATAGTTTTACTAGGAGATTACTAAAACGCCTAATAAAAGGATTAGTAGCAAAGTTTCTAAGTTGCCTAACGTAGGTCTATCTTAGGCTAGTTATTATAGTAGTTAGAGTAGTAGTTAGAGTACTAATCGTAGGGCTCGTAGTAGTTAGAGTACTTATTATAGGTCTAGAAGAGGCCGCTAGTAGTATAAGCATTCTAGTAGGGATTTGTAAGTTCCTAGTAATAAACGAGATTACCTAAGGTAGTAGGTTAGTCTAGTAGTATATTATAGTGCTACTTCCTAGTAGTAGCTATAATTGTAAAAATAGAAAGAAAAGCAAAATAAAAAGATTACTTCTCTAGCTAAAGCTACTCTACTACCTTCTCGAATTAGAGACCTAGTTTTAGTTTTGTTAGGCTGTTTGTTAAAAAAAGTAAAGGGTAGTCTTATGCCTTCCTACTTAAGTTAGAATAAGAAGAGTTATGCTAGATTATAACTTACTAGTCCTCTAACTAAGGCCCTATAAGCTTAGCCCTAGGAGGAGGAGTATTTAAGGGGGAGAGAGAAGAGACAATTCCTCTTCTTAAATAAGAGAAGTTTTTTACTATTTTTTATTCGTACAAAATGTACAATCCTTTCCTAACATAATATATTCCTCCTATAGCTACTTCTATACGCGTAAATCTATTGCCTAGTAGAGAGAGGATCTTAGTTCAACACTATTAGCAATTATATTAGAGGTCTTAATATAGCTAATAGAGATAATGCCCTTCTTATAGAGGTCTCTCTAATAATAGTAGGCTACGTCGATATACTTTAACTTCTCGCTAGTATATATATCCTTCGTAAGAGTAATTACCGCTTAGTTATCTTCTTATAGCTATACTATTAGTAATCCTATAGCGAATTTTATCTCCTCCTTAATATATAGGCTCTAACTAATATATCTTTATATCTTTATATCTCGAAGGATCTAATAGAGGAACTATAACTACTTTATATACCTCGCTATTACTATATACTCTACTTCTATTATCGAGCCTACTACTAACTTTTACTTCTTACTAGCCTACGACACTAGTCCTCTAGTAAGTATAAACATATTCCCTAGTACTAAGATGCAGTCTAACTTGTCTATTATATAGTCTAAGTTAGAGTATCCTATAAGTATATCTTATACCTTCGTATTATATATAATTCTAAGGTCCTTTAACGAGCGTATATAACTCCTAAGCTTCTTTAGAGCCTACTAGTAATATTTAGCTAGATCTAATATATACTAGCTTAGCCTTCTAAGTACGAATATAATATTAGGTCTAGTTAGAACGCCTGTATATATCTAGCTACTAATAGCTTCTTAGTATTCTTTCTTATCTACTCTAATATTATTAGGTCCTAATACTCTAATTACGTTATAGCTATCTAGAGGTAATTAGATTAGAGAGGTACTCTTTGCTAACATTATAAGCTTGTCTAGTACCTTTTCGATATAGTACGTCTAGTCTAAGCGTAAAGTACTAGCTTTTCGGTCTCTAACAATCTTAATATTTAGAAGGTAGTTCGCTTCGCCTAGGTCCTTAATTTTAAAGAATGTCGCAAACTTCTTCTTAAACTAGTCTATATCGGTCATACTTTCTACTCCTATCGTAATATCGTCTATATATACTAGAACTATTAGCTTCTAGGTAGAATAGATAAAGAGGTAAGGATTAGCTCTACTCTAACTAAACCTAATCTTCTCGATCTTTTCTTTATAGAGTTAGTACTAGTCTTAGGCTACTTGCTTTAAGCTATATAAGCTCTTCTCTAGCTTAAGCACCTCGCCTAGGTTAACTCTAACTCTAGGCGGAGCATATATTAGAATAACTTCCTTTAGGACTAACTCTATAAAAGTATTATTAATGTTAACCTAGTATAGCTCCTAGTTGTTTATATATACTATAGCTATAAAGAGGCAAATAGTGTTATATCTAACTAGTAGGGCGAATATATCTTTAAAGTCTACTCTAAGTACCTAGCTAAATCCTCTAGTAATAAGTCGAGCCTTAAACTTATTAACTAATCTATTAGTATTATATTTTATATCGAAGACCTATTTCGACGTAATTAGATGAGCTCCCGCTAGTACGACTATAGCTTTATAGGTTAGGTTGCCTTCTAACGCTATAGTTTCTACTTATATAGCTTCTAGCTATAGGTGTCCCTACTTCTTATTAGAGACTGCCTACTCGTATGTCTTTAGAATAGGTATCTTCTCTAATAGTCCTATTCTAGCTCCTACTACTACTAGGCTACATTTCTCTACGTCTACTATAAATCCAAACTAGCTATCCTTATACTAATAGAGCTCTTCTTCTACATTTATACTTAATATTATATTATAGATAGTAATAAAGCTATTAATTGTCTCTATAGCCCTCTTTAACTTATCCTACCTCCCTTCGTTACCCTAATTACGACTTCTCTTATTAGTTACCTTACTTAACTATCTTAGTAGGCCTCTATCTACTCTAACTTCCTCTAACTTATCCGATACTATTCTTATCCTCTTACCTAATACTAAAGTAGGAGGTATAGGCGGAGCTACTAGCTCTTACTCTAGCTAGACCTACTCTAACTAGCCCTACTCCTTCTCTTATTACTCTAACTTCTCTAGCTCGTCGTTAGAGTTAAGGTTGTATCTCTTAATACTTATATTAGGTTTTAGTAGCTATAGTAGTTAGATATATATCGCGACCCTATATATTATAGTCGGGCTTAGTAGCGTCGGGTTCGGTAGTAATAGGCGCGTCGGGTTCGGGTTAGGCTCTAGTAGGCGCCTAACTAGTTTTTGCGTTAGTATAGAACTACTCTAATTCTTTAGAGTAAAGCTAAGTTTAATATTACTTCTCTTACTTTCTTCGAAGAATTTGATAGATCTTATAGCAATTACCTGCCTTAAATTAGGTGCCTAGATCTTCTATATCTTTATAGTACCCTTAATATACGTAATAAATACTCTCTTACGTCCCTAATTTATTAGCTTATCCCTCTACGAATCCTTAGGTATCGACTTCGGATTAATATATAAAATAACCTAGTATCCCTAAACGCGTATATAGTTAACTAACAGTCGTTTCTCTAACTAAGCCTCCTCTAGCGTTAGTAAGAGATTGTTAATCTTAACTAGGCATAGGTTATAGACATATTAGCTTATAGTTAGAGCTTCTAGCTAGAACTTAATTAGGAGTCTAGCGTCCTCTATTATCGCTCTAACTACCTATTTAGTATCTCTAATATACTTCTTAGTAATACTATTTGTCCTAGAGTCGTACGCTTTAGTTAGGTTAAGCTCTATACTATACTCTAACTCCTATTCCTTTAGAATAGATAGGAGTTTACTTATATTATCGCTTCTTACTACCTTAGGCTTTAAGCTATTAGTCTAAAGCTCGACCTTCTTTCGCTAACATCGAAGTACTTTAGCTAAGTCCGACTTCTTCTTAAGGGGGTACGCCTATACTTTTCGCAAGTAATTGTCGATAATAATAAAGAAGTACCTATACTCTTCTCTCGATAGTAGTAAAGGACTATAGACATTAAGTAAGATAAGTTTAAGGATCTAACGCTTTTAGTTAGTTACCTTTTCCTACTTCCTCTTTATATTAGTAATTCTATATGTCTTATAGTTAAAGCTATCGACGATAGGTACTAGGTTCTTTAGTATAGTAACCTTATAAAGAGATCTTAGCTTAGATATACTATAGTATAAGAAGCGACAATACTAGAGATTATAGAGTTTATACGCGGCTTAGTTAGAGTTATCTATATCTGTAGTTAGAGTAAGTAAAGACTCTACTCTATTCTCTACTTTATTAGTCTAAGGGACTAGGGTACTATAGACTTTCTAGAGTTAATAGACACTATAGTAAGAATAATATTTAAGAACTAGATCGATATTCGAGTTTACTATATAGAATATATTAGGAAGCATTACTCTAACTAAATCGAATTCTTAGATAAGCTTTTAACCTAAGATTAGAGTAATACCTAGGTTTAGAATATAAAACGTAGGTATTATAAGACTTCTCCTAAATGTATTAGAGACTTCTATTATACCCCTATGTCTACTCTCTAAGAAGCTATCCCTAACCTTTATTCTTCTTAGACTAGTTAGGTTTAGGCTCCTAAAGAGATTCTTGTTATTATATATATAGGCTAATACGCTAGAGTTAAGAAGAATTGTACCTTATAGAAGCTTACCTTTATAATTAGCTATAGCTTCCGCTAACTTATACTTGTCTTTACTCTTGTCGTTAGAAGAGTCTAAGCTCTTAGAGGAACTCGAGCACTCTAAATTAGAGTCGCTAGATAATAATATACTAGCTTCGGCTATATATACCTTGCCCTTTTTATACTTCTACTTGCCCTTACTCTTATTAGAGTGCTTCTTATCCTTCTTACCTAGTCGCGACTTACTCTAACTAGACCTATTCTTCGCCTTCTTAAGTACCTTAATCTTCTACGTTAGAGTCTTTAGGTTAGTTATATTCGCTTTTCTTCGGCGCTATAGGCTAGACCTCCTCTTATTCTTCTTCTCCTTTAGTATCTTTTAGTACTCTAATAAGCTTAGGTACTTAGGAATAAGATGTTTAGATAAGCTATAAAGATAGTACGACCTAGCTCTTCTAGCCTCTATACTTATTATATAGTTAGAGCCTTATATCTAGGCTTCCTCTTTAAATAAGATATATATAATCTTTACGCCGTCCTTTATGCCTATTAGGTTGATCGTCTATCTAAGATCGTAGTATTACTCTAGTAATACGTTTAGTAACTACTAGACTACCCTATCGTACAAGTATAAGATCTTTAAGTCTAGCTCGACACTAGTAATCTTACGTAAGAGGCTCGATAGAGTCGTAAAGGCATTATTAATTATTATGTCCTTGTCTATCTCGTAGGTCGTGTACTATTACTAGTACACTCTTAACGAAGTTAGAAGGTTTTTAGTATACTTTGTGTTTAGGAGGGTCTATACGTCCGCGGCTATAATATACTCTAGTATTAGAGATAAGTCGATCTCGTCTAGGCTCTAAGTTATCTCGAATAGAGCTATAGAGTTGTCCTAGTACTACTTGTTAGTATTTACTAGCTTATATATATAATTTCTAAATATATACTATAAATACCTCTCTTCTAGCGTAGTCGCTTATAGTATTATTCTAATACTCTAGCTCGAGGAGCTCTAATTAGTAGTCTAACTAGCGGCGCTCTAACTAGTAGAGCTCTAACTAGTAGTACTCTAACTAGTACTCTAACTACTCTAACTAGTAGAGTCCTTACTAAGGTATATGTTACTTATCCTAGATACTAATATATCGGACTCTAACTATAACCTCTAGGCGCGAGGAGGCGTCTATTAAGCGGCTAAAAGAGGAGGAGGTAGTTACGTTATAGTCTCTCTAACTCTTAGAATCTCGCTATTTATAATTACTATCCTTAGGCTAGCTAGAAGAGGGGCCTTCTAATCTAGTAGCTATACGACTTTCTTCGATATAAGTAGTCGTATTACCTGTTTAAACTAGAGCTTGTAGTCCTCTTAAGTAAGAGTAAGAACCTTCTTCTAGTCCTTAAGAGAATCTATAGTAAAAAGAATTAAAAATAAATAAACTAGTAAACTAAGAATAAATAAAAGATAAACAAAGTAGTAGTTTTAAGTTAAATCTAGTATAGTTTTTCCTAAGGTTACTATAAACTTTAACTATATCTAGGTAGTTACTAGGCGCTTTTACGACTTATATATGCCTTAGGAGCTCTCTAATCGGTCCTCTAATTAGCTCCGGTCTTCCTATATAGTATAGTAGCGGCCTCGAGTCTACCTTTAATTAATAAGTAGATTAAAGACACTCTTCTAACAAATTCGACTCCTAGCTATAGGCAAAACCTAGGCTTATAACCTATTTAACTAAGATCATCTCTCTACTAGGTAATAGATTTACGTATATAGAAATAGCTATAGGAGGAATATATTATATTAGGAAAGGATTATATATATGTACTAACAAATAGTAATAAACGTGTCTTATTTAAGAAGAGGAATTGTCTCTTCTCTCTCCCCCTTAAATACTCCTCCTAGGGCTAAGCTTATAGGGCCTTAGTTAGAGGACTAGTAAGTTATAATCTAGTATAACTCTTCTTATTCTAACTTAAGTAGGAAGGTATAAGACTGCCCTTTACTTTTTAATAGTAAGGAGGATAAGAAGGAATTCGAGGGTTTTAATAATAGTTATAGTTAGTATCTACTAGGTCTAGTAATCTATTAGAGCTTAATTATATTAATTAATTCTAATATCTCGATATCTAGCTAGTAGAGTAGTCCTAGTAGTAGTAGTAGTCCTAGTAGTCCTAGTAGTAGTAGTAGTAGTAGAAAGAATTCTACTAGGTAGCCTTCTTAAGGTTCTCTATACTTTAATAGTAAGCGCGTTTATAACTCTATTAAGATACTAGTATACTCTTCCTAGACCTATAGCTCCTAGTATAGCTAGCTAATCTTTAACTTCAACTACTACTCTACTAACTCTTATACTAATATAATAAGGCGCCTATACTAGGATCTTACTTACTTTATAGCTTACTTCGATAATACTATAGAGAATACTAAGAAGCTATATAGGTAGTAGATATATATATATCTATATTAATATCTTCGATACCTTTAGTATTAATTTATCTATATTAACTTCTTAAGAATATAATAGGAATTCGGTTATTCCTATTCTAATAGAGTAGTCTTATAGTCTATAGATTCTTATGTTTCTAGCTTCTAAGGAAGTACTTCTTTTAGTAGTAGTAATAGTTAACTTAAGTCTTAGGCCTATTAATCTCCTTACTATATATTAGCTAAAATAATAAAGACCTTAGTTACTAACGCTCTCTTTCTATCTACCTTTAACTATACTTTAGCCTCTCCTTTAGCTTATAAGTACTATAAGATCTCTATACTACTACTAGAGTATTAACTTCTATTATATTAGAATCCTTAACTTCTATTATATTAGGTTCTAAACAAGAATAGCTAGTAGCTAGTATACTAGCTATACTAATAATTATATAACTAGTATCCTACTAAACCTCGTTCTCTATTGCTAGTCTAGCTAGTATATCGCCTTCTAGTAGAGATATCTCTATTTTAGTATTAGCTAGTTTATTAAGTTTAACTACTATATACTACTCTATAGTAGGTACCTCTCTATAGGTATTATTAACCTCTACTATTATAGTAGCTAGGTTTGTAACTAATACTAGATAGTCGAGCTATAGGCTCAGATAGCTAGGCTAGTAAGCTATACCGCACGTAATATATATATATATATATATTATATACTTCGCTTTATAACTAAACGAAGGTAGTAATTAGTTTCTAACCTTACTCTATTATTAGAGACTAAGGCTCTATACGCTACTATATACCTTTATATTAATAGCTTGTCGCATATATTCTTAATTCTAATTACTCTATCCTAGTTATAGCCTATAGAGTACTTATAATAACTAGTATCCCCCTTCCTAGCTAAGTAGGCTCTACGCCTACTTATATATAGCGCTAACGCGACGCTAAGGCTATAGGTAACTAGCTCGAAGTAAGAGAGATAGTTAATAAGGAGATAGCTCGTCTTAAGTAAGAATAGGTAGTACTAGATAAGAAGTAACGCCTCTATAACCTCTAAGTAGATATAGCGCGTTATAAGCGCCTATAGGTAGTAGGTTTCTAGGCTATATAGATAGCGACTATATTATCTACGTAGTCTACTAACTTACCTACTATACCTACGTATAGCTTAAGTAGCCTATACCTTAAACCTTTATTAAAGTTCTTTAGTAAGATACTAAAACAAGTAAGAACCTTTATCTACTATTTAGAGAAGGTATTTGTATTATTAGGCTAGGCCTATAGTAATATATACGCGTAGATTATATACGCGAGTATATTCCTTAAAGAGGATACTTTAGAGACCTAGTATAATAAGTATAAAGTCTCGAACCTAGCGCTAGACTATACCTAGGAGATATTTTGCTAGGAGATAATAGATATAGTTAAGGATCCTACTAATTATAGGCTTACTATCGCCTAATAGTATAAGAGCGCTAAGTAGGGCGAAAAGTAGAGTACCTTATCCTTTACTATATATTTAGCTACGCTA
>JABBMZ010000176.1:0-38952 GCA_013403795.1 Teratosphaeria pseudoeucalypti | reverse complement strand
AACCTAGGCGAGGTACTTAAGCTAGAGAAGAGCTTATACGGCTTAAAGTAAGTAGCCCGAGACTAGTACTAACTCTATAAAGGAAAGATCGAGAAGATCGGGTTTATTTAGAGTAGAGCTAATCCTTGCCTCTTTGTCTTTACTATCTAGAAGCTAATAATTCTAGTATATATACACGATATTATAATAGGAGCAGAAAGTATAACTAATATAGACTAGTTTAAGAAGAAGTTTGCGAGATTCTTTAAAATTAAGGACCTAGGCAAAGCAAACTACCTTCTAAATATTAAGATCGTTAGAGACTAAAAAGCTAGTACTTTACGCTTAGACTAGACGTACTATATCGAAAAGGTACTAGACAAGCTTATAATATTAGTAGAGAGTGCCTTCCTAACCTAATTACCTCTAGATAGCTACAACGTAATTAGAGTACTAGGACCTAATAATATTAGAGTAGATAAGAAAGAATACTAAGAAGCTATTAGTAGCTAGATATATACAGGCGTTCTAACTAGACCTAATATTATATTCGTACTTAGAAGGCTAAGCTAGTGTATGTTAGATCTAGCTAAATATTACTAGTAGGCTCTAAAGAAGCTTAGGAGGTATATATACTTATTAAAGGACCGTAGAATTATATATAATACGAAGGTATAAGATATACTTATAGGGTACTCTAACTTAGACTATACGATAGACAAATTAGACTATATCTTAGTACTAGGGAATATGTTTATACTTACTAGAGAACTAGTATCGTAGGCTAGTAAGAAGCAAAAGTTAGTAGTAGGCTTAATAATAGAAGTAGAGTATATAGTAATAGCAAGGTATATAAAGTAGTCGTAGTTCCTCTATTAGATCCTTCGAGATATAAAGATATAAAGATATATTAGTTAGAGCCTATATATTAAGGAGGAGATGAAATTCGCTATAGGATTACTAATAGTATAGCTATAAGAAGACAACTAAGTAGTAATTACTCTTACGAAGAATATATATACTAGTAAGAGGTTAAAGTATATCGACGTAGCCTACTATTATTAGAGAGACCTCTATAAGAAGGGTATTATCTATATTAGCTATATTAAGATCTCTAATATAATTACTAATAGCCTAACAAAACCGAAACTAGGACTCTAATTCGAGAAGGTAGTAGAGTAGCTTTAGCTAGGAAAGTAATCTTTTCGTTTTGCTTTTCTTTCTATTTCTATAATTATAGCTACTACTAGGAAGTAGCACTATAATATACTACTAGACTAACCTACTACCTTAGGTAATCTCGTTTGTTACTAGGAACTCGCAAATCCTTACTAGAATACTTATACTACTAGCAGCCTCCTCTAGACCTATAATAAGTACTCTAACTACTACGAGCCCTATAATTAGCACTCTAACTACTACTCTAACTACTATAGCGACTAGCCTAAGACAGACCTACGTTAGGCAACTTAGAAACTTTACTACTAATCTTTTTATTAGGCGTTTTAGCAATCTTCTAGTAAAACTATTACTAACTATAGAACTCTTACTAAGCCCTTACTCTATCTACCTTAGTAATACTACAAAGTAGATTCTTAGGAGGTCTCTATATAATAATAAGAGGGCTTAGACAAGTAAGATATAGACTCTAATAAGGAACACCTAAGTGCCGCTCGACTCTAGAGGCGCCTAGGCTAATATTAGGAGATAGCTAATATTTAGAAGGTAAGCGCTTAGTAGGAAGTAGAATGTCGTAGTTATCTAGATTAAGGGAAGAAGAGATACTACTCTATATACTTCTAATAGGCTAACCCCTCGGACTCCTACGCGAGAAGATTAGACTTATACTAGTTATATAGATATCTAGTCTAGAAGGTCGACGACAAGTTAGAAGAGAAAGAGTTACTAGGATCTCCTATTCCTATCTTTCCTCCTAGGTCTCTCTAAGTAACTAACGCCTCTAATTAAGAATCCTAGTACTCTAACGCCTCTAACTAGGAATATTAGAGCTCTAACGTCTCTAACTAAGGCTTATACCCTAGAAAGCTATATTAGGAATAGGGACTAGAGCTTGCCTAAGTAGAGTAGTAGACCTTTCGCTTAATAGGGACTTTTCCTTAATTATAGGTAGAATCGAGGCACGCTAGTAGGGCTAGAGGAGGAAGGCCTAGTTAGTAAGGTACTAATAGGTTAGAGCCTTAATTCTCTTACTTATCTAGTTTAACTTATAGTTAGCTACCTAATCTAGAAGAGTTAAAGGCCTCCTAAGAATACTCTATTCCTACTAGGCGAATTTAGCCTCCTAGAGGTAGACTAAAATCCTATAATAGATAAGGTTACTCTAAGTAAATAGCGTTAGCTTAGTCCTAACTAGAATATTCTTATATAGCTATAGAGTCTTATTAAACTATATAGTAAAGAGGTCTCTAGCTTCTTAGTTTATATAAGGCTTAGAGAAGGCCTCGTTACGACAATCCGCGAGACTAATAAGTAACCTATAGTACTCGCTCTCCTAGTACTTATCTAGAGCTATCTAGTAATAATCTAGACTCTTCTAACGATAATCCTTATCTCTCTAACGCTATAGGCCTAGGTCGGGACTCTAAACTAGGCTTTAATAAGTCGGAGCTTAGGAAGTTAGGTTAATAGGCTAGGAAGTAGAGAGACGAGGCTAGAGGTTATAGCTACCTATCTTAACTTAGGCTAATAGGGTACTCTAAGCTTAGGCTAATAGGCTACTCTAAACTTAGCCTAATAGACTATTCTAACCTATAGTACTACTCTAATCTAAGGGATTCTTATCTACTACTCTAGTATAGAGTAAGTAATACTTCTTTTAGTTCTTTCTAAAGTAATTAGTATAAGAGCCCTTAAGATAAGGATTTCTAGAGTTAGAGTAATAAAGAGCGTATAGGCCGACGTACTAGCCTCCTAAGTTAGTAGTACACTAGATCTAGTTTATAGTCTAGGTAGTACTAGCTATTATAAGGCCCGCTATAATAGGTATTATACTAGTTAGTATATTTATGTTATACTCTTATAAAACTAGATTGTTAGGAAATATAATACTCGAATAAGTAACGTGAAAATAGGTTATATTACCTTTAAATACTAGAAGGACCTAGAAAAACTAACTAGTATAGTAGGCCTTATAGAGGAATCGAATATATGCCTAGAGCTAGATATAACTAAGAGTCGGGTACCTTATAGTATTAGAGCTTAGAGCTATAAGCTACCTAAGCTTCTTGTCGAGTAAAGCGTTATCTAATAGAATTAGTAGAACACCTTACTATTATACTATACTAAGGTGTTAGAGAAGTATTAAGGTATTAGAGAAGTAATAACTAAAGAAGTATATTAAGGAAGAGAGGGAGGATAGACAACTTTATATAGAGTTAGACCTACCTATAAAGATAAGGCATTTATATAAGTAATACTAGATAGTCGAGCTATAGGCTCAGACGGCCAAGCTAGTAAGCTAAGCTATACGTAACGTACGTATATATATACTATATGCTTCGCTTTATAACTAAACAAAGGTAGTAATTAGTTTCTAACCTTGCTCTATTATTAGAGACTAAGGCTCTATACGCTACTACATACCTTTATATTAATAGCCTATCGCATATATTCTTAATTCTAATTACTCTACCCTAGTTATAGCCTATAGAGTACTTATAATAACTAGTATCCTCCCTCCTAGCTAAGTAGGCTCTATACCTACTTATACGTAGCGTTAATATAACGCGGAGGCTAGAGGTAACTAGCTCGAAGTAGGAGAGATAGTCGACGAGAAGATAGCTTGTCTCGAGTAATAGTAGGTAGTACTAGATAAGGAGTAACGCCTTTATAACCTCTAAGTAGATATAGCGCGTTATAAGCGCCTATAGGTAGTAGGTTTCTAGGCTATAGAGATAGTAACTATATTATCTACGTAGTTAGCTAACTCGCCTACTATATCTACGCGTAGCTTAGGTAGCCTACGCCTCGAACCTCTATTAAAATTCTCTAGTAAGACGCTAAAAGAAGTAAGAACCTTTATCCGCTATTTAGAGAAGGTGTTTATATTATTAGGCTAGGCCTATAGTAATACGTACGCGCGGATTATATACGTAAGTATATTCCTTATAGGAGATACTTTAGAGACCTAGTATAATAAGTATAAGGTCTCGAACCTAGCGCTAGACTATACCTAGGAGATGTTTTACTAGGAGATAGTAGATATAGTTAAGGATCCTACTAATTATAGGCTTACTATTACCTAATAGTATAAGAGCGCTAAGTAGGGCGAAAAGTAGAGTACCTTGTCCTTTATTATATACTTAGCTATACTAGAGGAATAAATAGAACTCTATACGCCTATATAACGTATATAACACTTACTTATGAAGCTATAGGATACCCTAGGCGAGGCTATTATAGTCTACTATTAAGCGCTAAAGACTTAGGATAAATTAATCTTTCTAGTAAGCTAGATTAAGTAAGTAGAAGTAAGAGGCTCGCGTACTATATATAAGTATACCGCTAGTAAACCTTATAACTAACGGGACTATAAGAAGCCTAATAAGGGCGATAGTAAGAAGTCTAGAGGAGATTCCTAGAAGCTACTACTACTTCCGCCTACTAGGAGTAGTAGCGGAGTAGCTAATAAGAATAACAACTATTATAACTATAGTAAACCTAGCTATTAGGCGTAGGATTATCGTGCTCTAAAGAAGGAGATAGTAGCTTCTACCTATAAGGTAGAGATAGTAGAGCCTACGAAGGCTTAACGCTATACCTAGGCCTACTTACTATATAAGAGGTAGGTAGTAGTACGTTAGATAAGGGCTAGTTATTAGTTAAGGAGCCCTTCTATAGCCTCGACTATAAGGGAATATACCCTAGGTCTAGACATAGCTCTAGTACCTATAAAGCGCCTATATAGCGTAGTTATTATCGTAGAAGGAGACAAAGTTAAGACAGACATATTACTTAATAATTATATAGATATTAATATTATATCTTAAGCTTACGTCTTATAGTATAAGCTTAAGCAAGTTATAAGCGTGCCTCTTCCTACTATAGATTCGTTCTAGGAGAAGAGAGGCTATTATTATAGCGCGTATTAGCTTAAGATCTAACTAGTAGATAGTACTAGATATAAGAAGTATATATAGGGTATATTCTTCGCCTTAGATATACCTAGAGCGCTAGTTTTGCTAGGGCGGCCTTAGAGGCGCTAGTAGGCTATTATTATATATAGCGATATAGATAAGTAGCGTTATAATAGTATATTATCTATAATATACGTACTTAACGCTAGGCGCTTCTATTTACTACTAAAGACTAAATCTTATATATTCGTAGTTGCTACTAGTATAATAGTAGGACTAGTACCTCTTCCTAACAAAGTTAAGGACTTCGCTAATATATTTACTAATAAGAAGAATATAGCTAAGCTTAAGCGCGTTAATAGCGCGGAGCATACTATTATATTATAAGTTAGTAAGAAGCTATCTTTTCGCCCTCTATATAATCTATTAGGAGTAGAGCTTAAGCTACTTTAGGAATATCTCGATTAGGCCCTTCGGAATAGTTAGATCTAGCGTAGTACTAGTAAGGTAGGTGCTCCTATTCTATTTGTTCCTAAGAAGGATAGTACTATATAGTTATACGTAGATTACTAAGGGCTAAATAAGATCTTAATTAAAGACCGATATCTCTTACTTCTTATAGACAAGATACTTACGCGGCTTAGGTAGGTAGCATAGTTCTCTAAGTTAGACCTAAAGGATGCATACTATAGGATTCTAATTAAGGAGGACGACTACTAGAAGACTACGTTTCGTACGTGCTATAGCTATTTTAAGTACTTAGTAATGCCGTTTAGGCTAACTAACGCTCCTACGACTTTTTAGGTATATATTAACTAAGCTCTTATAGGCCTTATTAATATCTGCTATATAGTATATCTAGATAATATCCTAATCTATAGCGACTTACGCGAAGAGTATACTTAGTATCTACGCCTTATATTAGAGCGGCTATAGAAATACGCCCTCTATACTAGCTAGAAGAAATGCGAGTTCTATACCTATCGACTAGAGTTCCTAGGCTTCCTTATTAATAGCTCTAGCGTATTAATAGATAAGAGTAAGCTTAGCATAGTTAAGAAGTAGCTAGTACTTAAGACTCTTAAGGAAGTCTAGAGTTTCCTTAGCTTCGCTAACTTCTATAGGCAGTTTATTAAGAACTACTCGAGGATAGTAGTACTACTTACTATAATAAGTAAAGGGAAGGGTAGTCTATTTCTATAGAGAGAGCCTAAGGAAGCTATGTTTTATATGCTAATAGTAGCCTTTACTACTACTCTAATCTTCTAGTATTACGACCCTAAGCTCCTAATTAAGATAGAGATAGATACCTCTAGGTTCGCCTTAGGTAGTATCCTCTCCTAGCTCTTCGTAGGCGAGAATACTACTTATTAGCACCCTATCGCCTTCTACTCTTAGAAGCTTACTCTAGTAGAATAGAACTATAAGACCTATAATTAGAAGCTACTAGTAATTGTCGAGTGCTTTAAGATATAGCGCTACTATCTTAAAGGCGCACTATAGGCAATTTATATACTATCTGACTATAATAACCTTCGTAGTTTTATAGGCGTAAAGTAGCTAAATAGCCGCTAGGCTTAGTAGGCTATATACTTATTAAGGTTCGATTTCGCTATTAAGTATAATAAGAGGACTAATAACCTAGCTAATAGACCTTCTTACCGCATAGACTACGTACCTACTATATAAGTAGTAAATACGCTCTTCTTAACTCTAAGGAACAAGCTATTATTCTAGAGATAAGAGGGCAGATAGACCTATAACTCTATTATAGATTATATCTAGGTTACGTACGTATAGTAGGCTAGGAGTATAGAGCTTCCGCTCTAGCCTTAGAAGAGTTAACCTATAGTAGCGCTACTAGCCTTTATTTATAAGGTAGTAAGCTAGGAAGAGACTCTAATAGGCGGCGTCTTAGGTAACTTAGAGACCTTATTATATAAGCTATAAGTAGCCTTAGAGCGCTCTAAGAGTACTAGCGAGGACTAGGAATTTAAGTATAGCGTCTAGTATAGAGAGAGTTATATTTAGGTCCTAAGTAATAAAGCGTTAAAGGCGTAGCTACTACGCTTATACTATAACGACCTATTAGCTAGCTACTTTAGAAGAGACTATACTCTCGCCTTACTAGTAAGGAAGTATTAGTAGCTAGAGATAGTAAAAGAAGTCGATAGCTATATCTAAACCTACTATATATGCTAGATAATAAAAAATAGACGCTATCGTAGATATAGTAAGGCATATACTCTACTATTACCTAATAGGCTATAGTAGGAAATTATAATAGACTTCGTTATAGACCTGCCTCTAAGTAAGCTCCTTAGCTATATATATAATACTATTCTAGTAATTGTCGATAGGTTCTCTAAAATAGTAATCTTCGTCCTAACTAATAAGATATATACTAGCGTAGAGCTAGCGAATATTCTAATATGTAAGGTCGTACGCTATTTCGGTATACCTAAAGGCGTACTCTTAGATTAGAGTAGTATTTTTACTAGCTAGTACTAGAGCGACTTCGTATATAAGGCGTAGCTAAAGTATAAGCTTAGTATAGCGTTTTACCTATAAATAGATAGGTAAATAGAGTAGGCAAATTAGACTTTAGAATAGTACCTCTAGTATTACTATAATAATAAGTAGAATAACTAGGCAGAGCTATTACTATAGGCTAAGTATATAAGTAACGTATATAATAATACCGCTACTAGTATATTACCTTTCTAGGTAGTACTAGGTTTCTAACCTTCCCTAATACTAGCGCCTTAGGACGAGTCTACTAAGAGGAGGGTACTAGCTACTATAGAGCGTACGTAGTAGCTACGCGACGTAACTAAGAAGCTAAAAGAGAATTAGCGACAGATAGTAAACTAGTAGGCGAAGTACTATAATACGTAGTATAAGCGCTAAGTATACTCTATAGGTAATATAGTACTACTATCGACTAAGAACTTATAACTACTAGTACCTAAGAAGAAAATAGTAGCCTAGTTTATTAGACCTTTCTAGGTACTCGACGTAATTAGTAATTAGGCTTATTATTTAGTACTACCTACCTAGTACTAGATCTATAATATCTTCTACGCCTCGCTACTAGAGCTATAGAATAGCTAAGTAGGTAAGGAGCCTACCTATTCTATACCTCTCGCCGAAGAGGATAGTAAGTATAAGGTTAAGGCTATTAGAAGTACTAGAGTATATAGTAGTATATACTAGTACCTAGTATAGTAGAAGGAGTAGCTAGAAGACTATAACCTCTAGGTTAATAAGGTAGACTATAAGGGTTTAAAGGACCTAATCGAAGTATACTTAGCGTAGGAGAAGAGTAAGAGGAGCTTAGGTAAAGGAAAATAGAAGAAGTAAGCCTAGAGAGAAAAGTATATTATAGGCTACCTATACTATAGCCCTAGGTAGAGCGCGAGAGCTAAGTATACTTATAGCTAGAGCCGCTTATCCTCTAAGAGTACCTAGAGTAGGGCTACTCTTTATTACTCTCTACCCTCTCTATCTTATTATCCTCCTTAGGACCTAGAAGGCCTATAAGGCCCTTACGCTCCTAGCGAGAGATTAGTATACGCCGATCTAGTAAGGAATACTTATAGAACAAACTTATCTCTATCTTATTATCGAGGTAGGCCTAGAGCCTACTTATAGTAGTATTAGTACAACTAAGGTTAGTAGTAGGTACGTAGGCTTTAAAGAACTAATAGGAGGTTAGTACGTAATAAGTAAGTAATAGGCCTAAAGACTTATAGTGCGACTAAGCTCGAAGAGGCTAACTAAGGCCTAGGTATTCTATACTATAGTAGTAATAGCTTAGATATTATTACTTGCTTATGCGGCGCTAGTAGCGCGCTTACTCTTAGCTATAATAGTAGAATAGCGCTAAGAGATAGAGTTATAGTAACGCTATAGCCTCTATAGATAGTTAGTATCTAAAGGTTATACCTATAGTATATAATAAATAGGCGAGAGATATACCTTAAGTAGCTTACGCTAGTTTATAGTAGTATCTAGGAACGCTTACTAGGCGGCCTTATAGTTAGCTTCTAAAGTATTAGCGTCGCGCCTAATATACTTAGCCTTAGCGTAAGCGTAGAGCATAATATTATACTCTATTACTATAGCCTAGTTTATTAGAATATAGGTATAGTTATTCTTATTATAGCTATAAGCTTAATTAGTAGTTATACTAAGCTAGAGAAGTATATACTTAGGGCGTATAAATATATATACTAGTTATAATACTACTACTACTCTAACTTAAAATACGTATTATACTACTCGTACTCTAGGATAGAGTTAGCTACGCATCTTATATATTTAGAGTAGATAATACTTACGCTTAAGGCCGATATATTAGGCGTAACGCTTATAGTTATTAATAAGGGGCTCCTTACTATAAGTATAGCGGCTAGAAGGCGTATTAGGAGTAGGTAGAGCGCGTATAGATATACTAGAAGTAGCTAGCGGAGCGCTAGTAGCGCGCTTAGAACCCTTAGGAGATATTACTAATAATTTAATATAGAAGGAAAAAGTTAGGAAAGTAGCGTATATAGAGCAAACTTTATATCTATATACTATTCCTACTATAGAAGCTTCCTATAGGCAGAAGCTCCTTATTATTATAGGCAACCTATACTAGGACTAATTAGAGGCGTCGAGCGTATTTATAGTATATATTGCGTAATAATAACAAAGAAGTTATATTACGCGGATTATAACTAAGATATAATTTATAGTATAGCCCTAGTATAGAAGGAGGTTCGTAGAAGGGACAAGCTATTTATAAAGTAGACTATAAAGGGCTAATACTTACTCCGCGTAAGTAGAGAGTAGTCTAAGTATTAAGACAACTCTTATAGAAGAAGGAGGCAAATAATACTAGATAGTTAAGCTATAGGCTTAGATAGCTAGGCTAGTAAGCTAAGCTATACGTAACGTATATATATATATACTATACGCTTCGCTTCGTAACTAAACGAAGGTAGTAATTAGTTTCTAACCTTACTCTATTATTAGAGACTAAGGCTCTATATACTACTACATACCTTTATATCGATAGCCTATTATATACGTTCTTAATAAGCTAGTATACAAACCAATATATATAAAAATAAAACATTTATATAGACGAATAAACAAACTAGTATATATAAAGAGTAAGTATACTCTAGCTTACGACTTTATTTATATGTTAGAGGCAAATATACTCTAATTTATAATTCTCTATTATAAAGACAAAGAGAAGACAAATACATTCTAATTTATAAGTCTCTCTTATAAGGACAAAGGGGCATATTATATCTAGAGGACTCTAGACTAGGGATTAGAAGCTAGTAGGAGTTGCCTAGGATTAGTAGGAGCTACAGATAGTATATACCTAAGTAGGAGTATTAAAAAGTAAAGAGTAGTCTTATACCTTCCTACTTAAGTTAGAATAAAAAGAGTTATACTAGATTATAACTTACTAGTCCTCTAACTAAGGCCCTATAAGCTTGGCCCTAGGAGGAGTATTTAAGGGAGAGATAAAGGAGAGACGTATATAACTATTTATTTTTAGTACAGATATATAATCCTTTCCTAACATAATATATTCCTCCTATAGCTACTTCTATATACGTAAATCTATTGCCTAATAGAGAGAGGATCTTAGTTTAACAACTTCTATATATATAAATCTATTGCCTAGTAGAGAGAGGATCTTAGTTTAATATATATATATATTAGCTTACTATTAGAGCTTCTAGCTAGAATTCGATTAGAAGTCCTATATCTTTAATTATCGCTCTAACTACCTACTTAGTATTATTAATATATTTCTTAGTAATACTATTTATCTAAGAGTTATACGCCTTAGTTAGGTTAAGCTCTATACTATATTCTAATTCCTATTCTTTTAGAATAGATAAGAGCTTACTTATATTATTACTTCTTACTATCTTAGGCTTATAGCTATTAGTCTAAAGCTTGACTTTCTTTTACTAATATTAGAGTACTTTAGCTATATCTAACTTTCTTCTTAGAGGATACGCCTATAATTTCTATAAGTAATTATTAACAATTATAAAGAAGTACCTATACTCTTCTCTCGATAGTAGTAATAGACTATAGATATTAAGAAAGATAATTTTAAAGATCTAACGCTTCTAGTTAGTTACCTTTTCTTACTTCTTCTTTATATTTATAAGTCTATATATTTTATAGTTAAAACTATTAATAATAGGTACTAGGTTCTTTAGCGTAGTAACCTTATAAAGAGATCTAAGCTTTACTATACTATAGTATAAAAAATAATAGTACTAGAGATTATAGATCTTATATATAGTTTAGTTAGAGTTATCGACGTTAGCTATTAGAGTAAGTAGAGACTCTATTTTATTCTCTACTCTATCTATCTAAGGGACTAGAGTACTATAGACTTTCTAGAGTTAATAGACCCTATAATAAGAACAATATTCGAGAATAGAATTAATATTCGAATTTACTATATAAAATGTATTAGGAAGTATTATCCTAACTAAATCAAATTTCTAAACAAGCTTTTAACCTAAGATTAGGATAATACCTAGGTTTAGAATGCAGCGCGAAATCTAGCAAGGTATGAATATAGCTGACGCCACTGCGGGCGTAGGAACTTTGGAGCATTTCGTATGGTCGACCTTGCCCCCGGCGTCGACTGTTTCTGGCGGCAGTATAAACTTGCCGCACATGGATGGCAAGTCTCGAGTGGATGATTACATCGTCGGAAATTTGCCTTTACTTGCCCAAGGGTCTTTTTCGGGACGACGAGGAGATGGACCTTGCTGTTGAAGGAGGTTGGGGTCGGAACAAGAAAGCTTCATCCAGCTCACGCTATGGGTTTGACGAACATATCATGGGCAACAGCTGGTAAAGTGTAGAGTTGGAGTTGCAGGTTGTCGAGTCGGATCAAGGAACGTTGACCGAGCCAGGTAGTGCCTCAGATCCGAAGGAGATGGCCTCGCCACCCAAGATCCTGCAGAGGACTCATCCCAGTATCTTCCATCAAGACCTTTCGACTAAGGGAACGTGAATCTTTGGAGATTTCGCAAGTACGCGAGGACGTGTTGGACATCGGGAATGATCGTGGTATCCGAGACTTGGGATCAACATTTTCCACATGTCTGACAGGCGCGGTACGTGAGTGTCAGCGTTTCTGTGCAGAGCAAGACATCTCGAACAGCCAATTCAAACACCTTTGTGACCTACAGAGCAGGCTACAAGAACCTTTTGACCATGGATTCAAGCTCGAGCTGAGCATCCGGCCCATTCGACGGATCAGGAAGAGCCATTTCTCTCGTCTCGCAGGGCCGCAGTCATGCGGACGGTCCGAGCCCGGGACTGTAGTTGGAGAGAAGCACTGTGTTGTGGAAATCTCCAGTGTGGTAGCGGGTAAGACATGTACCGTCGAAGGAATGGTGGTCAAGCAGGCAGAAAATCAAGATTTTCAGCGGCCAGCACGCAACGGAGTGCTCATAACGGATCGGAATCGAAAGCTGAATTGTATAAACGAAACCAAGGTGGAGCCGTACAGCGCCTACTGCAACGAACGCCGAGCCGAAGAAGGCATGTTGGCCGTGCGGCAATTCCACCAATACCTTATGTGTTGCAGAGGCTCCACAATTGCATCAAAGAGCATTATTATTGCGTCGACGATCCCAAGTCTGAACAGAGCAGATCTGCGCATGCTGACAGGCATCTTCTCCGATGACGACTTCATCGTAATAAGCGCTCTGTTTTCTCACAGCAGTGTAAAGGCCTGGAAAAGGGCCAGCGTTACAGATGAGGCGTTATTGCACTCGTGTAAAAGACGCATGGTTGACCTTGTGGCATAGCGACAAGACATCACGGCTCGGCTCCACGAGCGTACGCCAAACATCCATCAACCTCTTCCTCTTGGTTCTCAACACCTCGACACTCTGAGCTTACTAGCAAACTCGAGGAATCATTTGATATCACAGCTCGTCTCGACGAGATACTACGCAATGAAGCCCACAGGTGATGGCCTTCGGCTACGGTCGCTTCCATCGCGACGAAGCACTTAGGCACGGGATGCATACCTATTTCGGCAATCGCTACCACGTGGGTATGTGCTCTATGGCCGGAAATACATGTACTTCAGAAGCTGCAGGATTCAGTGGGTGAGCTCTTCAGCACGCCTCCCATCCGCATTTTTCGTGATTTCGCTGGACTCCTTACGCCAACACACTTCGAAGTCATGTCTGCGAAGCTCACCTCCCTTCTCCTGGCTGCGTCCGCGTTGAGAGTTGTCACGGCGCTCCCATCACGAATGCTGGAGCGGGCGCCACACAATGCAACCAAGCGCGAGACAATCACTTCCTCCGGAGAGGGCACGGTTGATGGCTACTTCTACTCTCTCTACATCCAAGACTCCTCTGGCGCTACTTTCGACATCGAGGACGGCAGTTACAGTCTCACTTGGGACTCCAGTGTTGAAGATGTTGTAGCTGGGATTGGCTGGGAGACAGGCAGTACTCGGTAAGCAGCTAGAAGATTTCTCGTGCTGATCTTGTGCTTATGGATCATGCTCAGGGACATTACGTACTCTGGCTCCTGGGAGACGGACGGCAACGCCTACCTATCCGTGTACGGCTGGACGACTGACCCACTCGTGGAATACTACATCACAGATTCGTACGGCGATTACATTCCTGGGTCGGCTGGGACATACAAGGGCTCAGTCGATTCGGACGATGGCACTTATGACATTTACCTCGCGACTAGGACCGACGCGGACAGCATCGAGGGGACTGCGACGTTTAGTCAATACTGGAGCGTCAGGACATCAAACAGAGTCGGCGGGACGATCACCACCAAGAACCATTTCGATGCTTGGGAGGACTTGGGCATGGTAAGTTTATCTTCAACTTACTCTCCCATGGTTATCGCTTTCACCGATGGTAGCCTGACTGACCGACTTTGGCTTAGGACTTGGGTACGTACAACTATCAGATACTTGCAACGGAAGGATACGAGAGCAGTGGGAGCTCCTCAATCACCGTGAGCAGCTAGATCATCATCGTTGCTCAGCTGTGGATTCGATCGAGTCATCGAGAAGGCCTCGGGTCATCGTAGTATAGGCATCTTCGTGTCTCCATCAATGGTCGTCTTGTGACATACCAACCCATACTCGCACCTTCACATCCCCCAAGTAGCTCCTTATTTATCAGATGTCTAGTAATCTCTTGACTTTGTCGTCATGTCCATTTCAGATACGTGTAGCGACTAATTAGTGAGCCGATACATATACTGGATCGGGGTCAATCATCTGCAGGACAGCACAGAACCCCAACCCTGTTTGTTATTGCGTCATTGTTTACATGTATCTGCCCTGTTGTCGATGACCTCAAGCCTACAACCACCTTTTGTAGGCCTACGTGTATTCCAAGTTGTGAATGGCGGACTGCCTAAGGTGTCACTCTGTTACGTACGCCTTGAGTCTAGATACTTCTTCCTGACAATACAACATACACATGCGATAACAATCGAGGCACACCACCGCACAACTTGTCAGACATCCGCCTTTCGACTCAGTCCTAGCGCTGGTACTCCACAGGGCCTGCGGCTTCTAGAAATTGCGAGGACGAGAGTGCGCATCTTCCGGCCAAGTACCAGAGATCCACTGCACTACTAGGGCACACGCATCATGGGCGTGCCGTACTCGCGCGAGATCGATGCCGCTCTCAGTCAAATCACGCCTCTGGTCGCTGAAGCCTCTGATATGCTCCAGACCACGAAAACCGTCTCGCTACTGTTTGCCGCTGTCCAGATTCTCACGTTGCTCTTCCGAGCTCTGACACTGATGGTGCTACTGGGAATCTTACTCTCGATCAATCCAGACACTTCAGCGCAGAGGCAGGCGCTGGTGACGCCAGTGATGGAGTGGATGACTTCCTGGCTCACGCCGACCGACGAGGAATCGCAACCACATGATGGGATCGACAAGGCGGTACACGTCAAGTCGGCAGAGGGACTAGACGATGCAGCGGTGAGAACGGGTGATGCGGTGGAATGAAGCCGGAGTTGCTGCAGGGGTGAGGCTGCGCTGTACATGCAGTCATATTGCCGAAGATATAATATCAACATTAATAATATGGTAGCAGGTAGGTGTAGTGAATACAACACACGTGTGGAGCACGGTGGCTGAATAATACTCAATGCAGGTCCACGAGGAGTTGAGGCTCGGCGCGTGGCCATGACGTCGGAGTGTGGTCCGAGCGGCAGCACATGCTCACCCGACAAGGCAGTCACATTCATCATCACAGCAGGAAGGAGGAAGTCGTGCTCGAGAGTAGTAGTAGCGAGATGCAGCATAATAAGTAATTAGTCCATCACAGTCATGTTCAGGACTCAGGCCAACCCGATGGATGACGCCGTCGGTATGTGTTTGCATGGCACAGGCACATCAAAGTATTTGATCAAAGTTGCATAACTAATCAAATGGTCGTGCACAGTCAAGGCGACCGACGAGAACCTGACGAGCGAGGACTGGTCGCTGATCCTCGACGTGTGCGATGGCGTGTCGGCGTCGCCCAGCGGGCCCGCCCAGGCTGTGTTGTCGCTCATCAAGCGTCTGGCGCACCGCAATGCCAACGTCCAGCTCTACACCCTCGAACTCGCCCACGCCCTGAGCCAGAACTGCGGCGCCGACCTGCACCGCGAGCTCGCCAGCAAAGCCTTCACCGACGCCCTGCTGCGTCTGGCCGCCGACCGCAACACCCACGCCCAGGTCAAGCAGAAGGTGCTCGAGCGCATGGGCACGTGGACCGAGGAATTTGCCCGCAATCCGGACCTGGGCATCATGGAGCAGTCCTACCACAAACTGCGAATGCAGCAGCCCGGTCTCCAGCCCCCGAGCAAGCCGGGCAAGCGCGAGATCAGCCACGAGGATCGCCGGAAGGAGGAGGAGGAGCTGCAGATGGCGCTTGCCCTGTCGGTGCAGGACAAAGGCGGCAAGAGTCCCCTCGTCAATGGGAGCGCGGGAGTGGCGGGGGCAGGAGCGACGATGAGTGATGATGACACCAGCGAGCTGCGACGGGAGCAGACAGGGGCAGGTGCAGGTGCAGCAGCCGCACAGGGCACGACGGCGGCCACCGTGAGCAGAGTGCGGGCGCTGTACGACTTCACGCCGTCCGAGCCGGGCGAGCTGGCGTTTCGGAAAGACGACATCATTGCGGTGTTGGAGTCGGTGTACAAGGACTGGTGGAAGGGTAGCTTGCGGGGCCAGACGGGCATCTTCCCGCTCAACTACGTTGAAAAGCTGCAGGATCCAACGCGCGAAGAGCTGGAGCGGGATGCGCAGATGGAGGCCGAGGTGTTTGGCGAGATCAAGAATGTGGAGAAGCTGCTGGCGTTGCTGAGCGTGGGGGGCGAGGGCGGTGGACGGCGGGGTGAGCGGGAGGAGGAGGAGATTGGCGAGCTCTATCAGCGGACCCTCAGCATCCGTCCGAAGCTGATTGAGTTGATCGGAAAATACTCCCAAAAGAAGGGTGAGCGTCTAATTATATCGCTATGGTGACAGCCGCTGACAGACTTCCAGACGACTTCACACAGCTGAACGAAAAATTCATCAAGGCACGACGAGACTACGAAGCACTCCTCGAGTCCTCCATGTCCGCCCCACAATACCAGCAACAGCATCCCATCCGCCAACGACACCCTTCATATCCGCAGCAGCCACCCTATGGTGGTCCACAGCAGCCGCCAGCTGCCTATCCTCCACAAGGCTATCCCACCCAGCAACCGTATGCCGCACAAAGCCAGCAGCACCTCTCGCCCGCACAACAAGACACCCAGCGCTTTTACTCGTCGTCGCCCTCTGACCCACCGGGCCAAGCAGGCCCAAGCTATGCCTCACCTTATCCAGCGCAAGACGCACCACCGTCAATGCAGCCTCCGAATGGCGGTGCAGCACCTTTCCATTTCATCCCCGGTGGCTTACAAGCACCGCCCCCCCAACAGCAACAGCCACTTCAAGGACCGCCACCGCAGCAAGATCACGCTCGACGAAAGCCTAGTCCAGGCCAGCTGCCACACTCAGCCGGCAATGGCCACAGTGATTTGTACTCTGCACATCAGGGCTTCCAAGGCCAAATACGTCCCAATAGCATTCACACTCTAAACTCCGGCCAGCCGCAAGAACTAGCCACCGGCGGCTACGAAAGTCCTATCGACAATCGACGCTCCTACGCCGGCCCAAGCGGTTACGACTCGTATCCACCTCAGCAAGCTTCTGCACCCGCTTCCTTACAACCACAGCCAACCTCCGATCGCGACGGTCTCCTTTCCGCCTCGCGACAGCGAACACATTCGTTCGAATCACCGACCTCACTCTACAGTCAGCAGACTGCCGAAGGCTTGGGTGGCCCACCATACTCTGCAGCTTCGGTCCCGCCACCACCGCAACCGAGCGGGCCACCGCCGAGCATCCCCACGGGCCATCAGACATATCAGGCCTATCAACCTGGCTTGCAACAACAACAGCAGCAGAGGGTAGGTAGTGGACAGAGTGGTGGAGATCCAGGTGACTTTTACCGGTAGCCAGGCGTGGGCAGTATCGGGTTTGAACTCGTCCGCTAAGAAATCGCGGCAAGGTCGAGAGGCTGCCACATGTAGTATGCATCGGTAGACAATATACATGCTGCTTACTGCACGCTGTAGCAAGTCATTCACGAATCGGCATGCGTGTCTCAGTATCGCTGCAGCTCCGGACATGACTGCCGAGCACGTTGAGTCCTGCTTGACTCACGCCTCTGCCCTGACTTCGAAGTTTGCCCACGGGAGCAGTGATGACAAGAAGATGACTTCGAGCAGACAGACCTCGCCTACCCTCGTGCCATGCACGTGCAAGCCACGGAGTTCGGCGTCTCGTACAGGTCATTCGGAGGATGGCGCGCTTAAGTCCGCCAGCCGGGTCGAGTGACGTTGCTGAACTCTTAGACTTCATCCACTATCGATGCAGGTTGAAGTATCACATTGAAACTTTGATTTCACGAGGAACGATATACTACGCGGCTGGCAGACGAGCGAGACCATACATCAAGATCATTGGCTCCACTTGATCATACAACTCTTCAACCCCAACCCAAAGATCGCCACCTACTTCCAGCAAGATCGTCCACTCACAAAATGGCACCCAAAGGCTGGCTAGACGTCCACACTCACTTCTACACCTGGTCCTCCGAACCCGAACGCCAAATCGCCATTCAAGGCATGCGCGACGCCTGCTTCATGGTCGCCGACTCCTGGTCCTGGAGCGTCGATGATTCCCTCGCCTACCAAGACCAAGCCGGAGTCCAAATGCAGTTGCTTTCGTATCTTCCTCAAACCATCGAGAAACTGCGAGCTGCTAATGACTTTGCCGCTGACGTCGTGAAGAGACATCCCAGTCGGTTTGGGATGCTTTGCGCTCTGCCGACTGATGATCCGAAGGCGTGTCTTGCGGAGATTGAAAGAGGGAGGAGTGAGTTGGATGCGGATGGGTTTGCCGTCAGCGCGGTGTATAAGGATGTCATGTTGTCGTCGCCCTCACTCGACCCGGTCTGGAGTCGTCTGAATGCTTTGTCGGAAGGAGCGGTGGTCTTCAGTCATCCCAACGCCTATGCTCCGCCGAAGGATGTTCGACCGACACCATTGATCGAGGTCGCGTTCGAGACTGCTCGAGTGATAGTCGATCTGCTTTATCGTCGGACCTTCACCAAATACCCCAACATCAAATTCGTGTTCTCGCACTGCGGTGGGGTGCTACCGATGCTTGCCGGGCGTTTGGAGTTGCTCGGCGGAGAAAGCTGGGTGCCTAATCCGGAGAAACTGACGAGCAAGGATATCAAGGAGGAATTGAGTCGGATATGGGTGGATTGTGCGGCGACGGCTGAGACGGGTTTGCAACCCGCGATCAAGATGGTGGGAAGTGCGCAGGTGGTCTATGGAGCTGATTGCGGCGTTCCTTGTTCTAGAAGCGAGACGATGGAGAGGAACAGGAAGTCTGTGAAGAAGGTGCTGGAGGAATTGGGCTTGGAGGAAGATTTGGTCGGGAGGAATGGATGGAATTTGTTCCCAAGAGCGGCTGCGAGGGCTAAGAAGAATGAGGTGAATGGTATTAATGCGCACTAAAATTTTGCCTAATTGGTCCCATGAATGGCATCACCAACACACTTAGCCAGCGCGAGCATCTTCTCCTCTTGTAGCCTTCGGCCCACCAATTGTACAGCTACATGCGCGCCGTCATAGATGTCGGGGTCATCTGTGAAGTTCATCAGCTTCATCACCCTTGATACACACCGTAAAGCTTACATGAATCTTGCGTCTTCTGATCCAGCTCGTCCAAGGCCTTGAATCCCTCGATCTTCTTGTCAACGTTCTTATCCACCCTGGTCACTGGTATAGCCACAGCAGTGTAATCTACTGCATTCACCCAGCATGAGTATCCGTAGTAAGTATAATGACCTGGCCTTGCTGCTGCGAACGGAGCGATAGGCGTGATTAGTGCATCGACAGGCCTCCCCGTTCCACTGACCTCAGCTGTGCTGTTCCAGTACTCCATGTGCTCCTTCTTTGCCTCGCGGTGCGCAATGTTCGTCGCCATGATATCTGACGCATTCGCCTGCGGTAAGTTCTGGACAATGCATTGTGGCGCCGCCTGCTCGCCGGAAAGGGCGAAATCCTTCCTGCAGTCTGCACCCCCGTCGAAAGACCAGATCTTGCCGCAGATTTCTGCGAGGCGCGGGTGAGTCGGCGTAGGTCTCCACTCAATGACGTTGTGGCCCAGGCGCGTGGCGGTTTGGACGACGATGTCAATTGCACGGGCGACGGGCGGGTGAGGCGCGCATGCGCCGTCGTGCTTAAGGACGCCGAAGCAGAGCTGTTGCTTGATGCGTTTCAGCGGGTCGACGATGCTGTCGTATGCCTCGTCGCGCCACGGTATTTCGTGCACGAGCGGATCGTGGAACCACGGCTGGGTAGTGAGTAGAGCCTGTGTTACAAAACTCAGAACCTCAGGTGAGGGTGCTAAAGGACCGACGACAGACAAGACACTATTCTGCCCGTCCATACTATTAGCCATGCCTTCATATGGCAAGCGGCCGGCGGAAGGACGAATGCCGTAAAGACCATTAAACGCTGCCGGGATCCTAATAGAGCCGCCTATGTCTGTCCCGAGTCCCACTGGGCTGCCTCGTAAAGCGATCAAGGCGCCCTCGCCGCCGGAACTGCCGCCGGTGGCTAAGTTGCGGTTAGTAGGATTAAATGTGTAGCCGATGATATTATTGACAGTCTCCCCTGACATCAGAGTGTGTGGGACGCTGGTCTTGCAGTAGAGTGTCGCTCCTAGGCTCCTGAGTTCTCTGACCATTTCTGACTCGAAGGTGCGTTCCTTGCCAGTGCCTTTCTTGCCTTGGAAAGTGCCGATCCAGCCAACATAGCCCATGTGTGTTTCGACATCCCTGACGTGAAATTGGTCTTTCAGACTAATCGGTAGGCCATGCAGAGGGCCAATAGGTTTGCCATATCTCTTGAAGTATGCATCGGTCTCCTCTGCGTTCTTAATCGCTGCGTCGAAAAAGATCTCATGCAAGCAGTTCACCAATTGATGGGCCAGAGCTGCACGGTGGCAGAAAGCTCTGGCCACCTCAACGGCAGTCCAACGGCCAGAGGTAGTGTGTTCAACGATGCCAATTGCATCTGTTTCCGTGATCTCTATCTCCTTGTCCAGATATTGCTGGATATACGTGCCAGTCACATCTCTTTGCTCTTCTACCGAAGGGATCTTCGCTAGTCGCCATTCTTTCGGGATTAAGCCGAGAACCTCGTCTGCCTTAGCTTTGCCTGTTTCCTTCCAGCCTGCCATCTTGATTGAACTAGTTTAGATAAAAGCAGACTGCCACTCGATGCAATAGGCTGAAGGCCGAGAAAAGGATATAACGGGGAGTTGCTAGAGCCTTTACCTACTAGCTCGTTCTATTATTAACACGGATAGCTTACCTAGAGTACGCAGATTGCAAAAGCGTCGGATAACACCCTCCTACCTTTCCGAACAATATATCACACTACGATGAGGCTATCGCGCCAGAAGAGGGGTTATTAATACTACCTTCCGCTTTCGGACTATAGTGTAAACTACTCCTCGCGATCCTCTTCGCTACAAATCGTTGCACCCGTATAATATTAATCCGGCTCGATATGTAGGCAAGGAAGCAGGCTACTCGTAGGTATACGACGAAGATAGGCCAACTAGTTGTCGGCAGAAGGAATATAGGTATAGGGACTTTCTAAACGTAGCTCCGCTAAATTTCAGGCTCTACTATATATCTTCGAATCTAGATGTTATACTTTAGAAAAAAGCTCCGAATCTCTAAGTAGATATAAAGATCTATTTACTCCTATTCTAATAAGAAACGCGTACTATTATTCCTCTTTATAGTATATAGTATAAAATATAGATCTAAGAATATTAATCTACTTCTTATAGCTATATAAAGATATAAATATAACTAAAAATATAATTTAAAGCCTTTAATATTTATTTTAAGCTAGCTATATATTTTAGTAAATAGATTTATTACTATAGATACTAGATAATTTAGAGGTAGATATAACTATAAGTTAATAAAGACTTAAGCTTATATAAAATAGCTTTCTTAGTATAAAAGACTATTTAAATAGAGTATTTTATAAAGTAGATTATACTATAGTTAATATATTCTATAGCTATTCTAGTATATATACTCTCCGAAGCTAATAAGTAGGTTCTTATATTATACTATACTTTTTTAATTCTTAAAATTTAAGAAAGCTATATCTATTATATACCGAATATATTATATATATTAGTATAAATCTAATAGTTATATCCTATTCTACTCTTTAACTTATTATTAGATACTATAACCTATTAGAGATATCTAATCTAATATAGTATTAGATTAGAGGAATCTACTATCTAAAGTTTAGAGACTATAGATAGACTATTTTAGGTAAATCTATCTACTTAGACTACCTAATAATTTTAGATAACCTATAATAATTTAGATAGCTATTTAGGTTATCTAAAGATTAAGAGATATCTAAAAAGAAAGAGTTACTAGATAAAGCTAATATACTCTAGAAAAAGTAGTATTTAATAGTATATAAGATATAAGTAAAAGTAAATAAGTATAGAGTATTAAATAGAATATAGCTAGTAAACAAAGCTAATATAGTTTAATATAGACTATATAGTCTTTAATAGTAAAATATTTAGTATCTTCCTTATACTACTCTTTAAACTATAGAATATATTTAAAGTTATTCTAAGCCTTATAGTAATACTAACCTATAATAATTACTAAGAAGATATTAGTAGCATATTTTTAGTTATAGCGTAAAGTATATCTTATAATACTAAATATCTTTTTAACGCTAATAGTAGTAGTAGAGATATAGAGGATATTATAGGCTATATAAGCTACCTATAGAAATTAACCTATAATAGCCTTCTATATACTAAGTATATTATTACTATATATATATTATAAAGATATAAAAAATCTAATTAATATTCGTTAGTCTCTAAGTATTAGACTTAATCTTAATTTTTGCTAGCTATACTATAGACTAGTAGTAAGAAGTATTCTTTTAGGAGATAATAGGAGAGAAGAAAAAGTAGGAAGAGAAAGAAGAGAAAGAAGAGAGTAGAGTAATAAGAAAAAAATATATATAGTTATTATCGAATATATATAGCTAGATATAAAGTACTACTAATACTAATACTATAATAGTAGGATTATTCTAGTATGTTGGTTCCTTTATCTATATAAAGCAATCCTCTCTAAGAAGAGAACTAACCTCTAAAAATTATAGCTAGTTCTATAATAACTACCTATAGTAAATTCGATTCGATTTTTCTATTTACTCTTATAATAATTTAATTCGATTTCTCTATTTATTCTTATAATAATTCGATTCGATTTCTCTATTTACTCTTAATATAATAAAAATGCTATCCTATAGTACTATTACTAGTATTATAACTTCTCTCTAGCTAGTTATAATACATACCTATTACTACTAACTAGTAGAGGCTTTATTAGTAGTTAGTATAAAGGCATATATATCTTGCTATTAGTCCCTTAAGATATTACTTCTAAAATACTATAACTATTAGATCCTATATATTATAAACTAGAGATAAATATAATATCTTTCTATAACCATTTAAATTTTAGGGCTAGATACTATACTTATAACTAGTACTAAATATAACGAAGGATATAGATAGGAATTATAGCTAGTATCGAATATAGCTCTTATCTTAACTAAAGACTTTTAGGATTCTTTAGACTTCTAAGGAAATTACTATAGTATTAAGTAAGAGCCTATAAGGTATACTATAGACTAGTATAGAAGAACGAGCTATAGCGAGTTAGGAGTATTAAGTCGACTCTAATAGCTATAGCTATATATAGACAAAGAGAAGAAGCTTACTAAGTAATAGAGTAAGGAAGAGAAAAGAATAGGCTAGAAAAAAAGAGATAGAGGTTTAAGAATTCGCTTTTTTTATCTTTATATATTATTGCTACTAAACTAGAATAGACTTTATATTAGAGCTAGAGAAGCTATACTATAGGAGATTATAATATAGGCTAGAAGAAAGGCGATACTAGTATAGAGTAGGATTTAAAGAGAATACTACTTAGAAGAGCAAAAAGAAAAGGAAATAAAAGAGAGAGAGAATAATTAGTATTAATATGGATATATAGGAGAATATATAAGAAAATAGAGGGGAATAGAGAGAAGAGAGATATATATAAGAGAGATACCTTTTCTAGATATAGGACTATAATTATCGACCTCTAAGTATCTAGACTACCTACTTATAACTACTTTTTTTTTCTAAACTAACTCTTTACTACTTTTTTCTTTTACTTTCGAAAAGAACAAAAAGATTCTTTCCTTCGATCTAAAGACCTACGTCTCTACTATCTTCTTAAGCTCGTTCGAATAAAGTACTAATTAGTTATTAGTTTATTAGGAATATTAGGTTATTAGTTTATTAGGAATACTATACCTTACTAGAGCGAGCTAGATCTACTAGTTTCTAACTATATCTTCCTTAGTACAACCTAGGTTGTACTATCAAAATTTTTATAGTTATACTAAGTTTCCTTAAAATTGCTATTTTTGGATGGTACTACCTGTTTTTTCAAAAATACAAGAGGAGAAATCGACTCTTTGGGGTCGAAATAGCCTAAAAATAATTAAAAATTATTTAGATATCTTATATACTTGCTAAGATAGAGAGGGGCAAAGTTATAAGACTTATAGCTTAGAGTTTCTAACCCTTAGCTTTTTCGTAGCGTATATTAAGTAAGGAGATAAGAAATTATTAGTTTTAATACTTCTACTAGACTTTTAAGTATCGAATTAAGCAGAAAATAATAAAGAAGCAAGTAGATACCTATAATACCTAGTTAGATAAGAGCTAAGAAAGATAGGGTCTAAAAAAGTAAAGTTAGGTATAGGGTTAGAATAACTAGTAGGAAATATAGAGTTTTAAGGCTAGAATTCAATTCTCTAGAGTTAGTATAGTAGGAAAAAAAATAAAATATTATTTTAGTACTACTTCTACTTACTAAGATAGCTACTTTAGTAGTTATATAAAGCTTTAGACTCTTAGCTTTTTTATAGTATATATTAAGTTAGAATCTACGAGATTATTAGTTCTTATAATTCTAATAAAGTTCTAAAGTAATAAATAATAATTTAGATAATCAGAATATAAAATTAGCTATATATATTTTTCTTCTTTCTCCGAATTCTAATATCTCTTTTCTTTTCTCTTATATCTTTTTTTTAATCTAATTATCGAAGATCTAAAATCTTTTGATTATTTTATTAAAAAATGGCTAATTCTAATACTTCCGACTATCTTAATAACTACTTTAAAAATAATTAAGATATAGTTAATATTAATACCTATAAAGATAGTAATAATATTAAGCCTAGTTCTACTACTATTTTAAATAATTCTATTATAGCCTATAGCTACCATTTTAAATTGAAATAAGTAATCTTAAGATTTTTGGACATATTAAGAAAAATCATTTCACTATTTATAAAGAGTATAAAGAGAATAATATACTAGATCTTTTAGAAAATACTATAACTAATCTATAGTTTTATACTTTAGAACAATTAAAACTAGTTTTAAAGGATAATACCTTCTTTTTTAAAGAGCTACGACTTAGCTTTAATAGTTTTAAATGTCTAGAATGTAGTTATCTTAATAGAAACTATAAGAAAGTACGAATACATTTTAATAAAGAACATATTAATACTAGTAAGAATAGTAAGAGTAAAGCTTCTTATATTCTTAATAATATACCTATATAAATCTTAGACGGCTTTGTTAATAATACTAAGCTTTACTTTATTCCTAAGCTACCTAATTCTAAGCTTAATACTCGGGGAATAGCTAGTTCTACTTATAAAACTTCTACTAATATTACTACTAGTAAAAATTCTAGAAGTCGAAGTAATAGTAGTTCTTCGAATAGTACTATTAGTATTTTAGAATTAGAAGATATATCTAACGAAAGCCGAGACTAGCTTCTTAATTACTATAGAAATTCTATACTCTTAGAAGATAATAATAAGCTTAATAGTAGTAATCTTAGTAGTAATACTAAATTACTGAATTCCTTTATAAAGAAGTCTAATATTATACAATTTCTCGATAATAAGAATCGAGATATTCTAATTAATATTAGTTATTCTAGTTGTAGTCGAAGTGTAATAGAAGAAGAAGACTATATCGAAGACTTATTCGATATAGAATATAATACTATAGAAGATATAGTTATAGAATACCTAGAGTTTATTTCTTCTAAAATATTAACTATCGAACTTAATATTAGACAAAGTTTAAGAAGTAATAATTCTAATAAAGATATTAGAGAATACAAAGACTTTATACCTTTAGAAAACCAAAAAACTAGAATATAATATTTTAAAATCTTTAGTCGTCTACTTATCTATACTATTAAGATCTATTATATTATTTGTAGATTAGAAGATAGTAATAATCCTTTACAAATCGAATATTATAATACTACCTATAATATCTAATAGTAATACTCAAGTGCTACTATAGGAATTTGATTAGTAGTACTAAGTTTAGTTCAAACCTCTTTTTTCGATGGTAGTACTTGCTTTATTAAGGATTTAAATATCGGAAACAACATTTTAGGGTATAATAAGCCCAAAAAAAGCTTTAAATAAATTTAATAGTTATTATTACTCACTATATAATTTTTTCAAACTAGGAACTTAATTAGTTATACTAAGGTGTTTCTTTAATAGTATTACCTTATTTCTTATAGATTTACCTATTAGGAATAACTTCCTAGAGTATAATAAGCTCTATAATAGCCTTACCTTAATTTAATAGTTATTAATTCACTCTCTATAATTTTCGAAAATGCTAATTACTTTAACTTTAACTATATATGTTGCACTTTCTCTATCTATACTTTTTCTCTTACTTTACTATAGATCTATCTTCTAGAGACATATACTAGCTTAGTAGTATCCCTAAGAAAAAATTAGGATACTTATATCCACCTTAGTAATACTTAGGTTATATTATAGAAATATAATTAGTTGTACTAAGTTTAGTTTAAGGCTGTTTTTTCGATAGTAGTACTTACTTTATTAAGGATTGAATATTAGAAATTATATTCTAGGGTGTAATTAGCTCTAAAAAAGCTCTACTTAAATTTAATAGTTATTATTACTTACTATATAATTTTCTAAAATAGGAATTTGATTAGTTGTACTAAGTTATGTTTCTAATAGTAGTACTTTATTTATTACAGGTTTTAATACTAGAAACAACTCCCTATAGTATAATAAGCCGTATAATAGCTCTACTTTAATTTAAGTAGTACTAATTTACTCTATATAATTTTCGAAAATATAAACATTTAATCTCTATAATATATTTTAGTACTTACTCTATCTATACTTTTTTTTCTTTCCTTATTTGATATATTCTAGAGATATATACTAGCTTAGTAATAACCCTAAGAAAAATCTAGGGTTAGTATAAAAAGTAGAGTGTTATTACTATAATAGTTACATATAATAATCTCTAATACTATATACTATCTTATATCTATAGTATAGCTTAAAAAGCTAAGATCGCTTTAAAGAGATAGCGTCTATATCTACAAACTCTCTAAAAAGTATAATAACAACTCTAATAACAGTCATATTTATAATCTACGTATTTATATATAGATATCTTTTACTTTCTTAAAGCTTATATTTTGTTTATTTTAATCTAACTATATAAAAGGACTACTAGAAAAATAAAGTAAAGAGCTAAAATATATTAAGTATATAGTTATCTACATACTAAGGTTTTAACTCTTATAACTAACTCTAATCTATATTTATATTCTTATAACTCAATAACAAACTAATTATAAATATACTAGGGTTTAAAATATACTCCTTAGATTAAGTTATATTTATCTAAGTCTAACCCTATATAAGAATTCTTATATTATACCTAGTCTCTACTTTATACTATAAATCTAATATATAAGAATTAGAGTTCTCCTATTAGCCTATATTATTAGAGTAATCTTATTTTAGATATACTTAGAGTTTAGCTCCTATACTCTAAAACTACCTTAGAGTAGTAAAATTAAATAGCAAATACTATATCTCCTTAGTATATATACGTATACTAGGGTTAGGGTTACCTTACTAATATTAAGGTACTTAGAGTTAGATAGTATATCTTAGCCTAAAGTAGTAAACTCTATATATAATTAGTTTAACTCTAATTACTACTTAGTATATTTCTTTAAGTAGTATATAATAGTTTACTCTAATACTATATTATCTAGAGTATTTCTAGAAATACTATAGCTTAAAGAGCTTCTTATTTCTCTGTTAGATCTATGCTTCCTTCTATTTCACTTAGTTTCTACTATCTAGGATCTAAGTCTCTTAATAAACAACTTACTAATATTAATCTACTTAAGAGTAAAAATATTATCTAAATATTATTTCTAAGGTAGAGTTTAATTTACCCTTTTAGGATTCTACTTTCTATATTAGAATCGTAAATAGATCTTATATACCTAGTCTATAGCTCCTATCTAACTAGTATAGATATTCTATCTATATAACTTACTATCTCTAAGTAAGCTTATATATAGAGCTATTCTTTTATAACACAAACTCTTAACTCCTTTTATAAAAAATTATTTAACTTACTTATAATTGTCGTATAATAGATACATAATATTTTACTATATCTATTCTATATATATAGTAAGTAAAATATTATAAAATAGTTCCTATAATCTAAGTAAGAAGCCTACACTCTCTATTATTAATATTAGATAGTCGAGCTATAGGCTTAGACGGCTAGGCTAGCAAGCTAAGCCGCACGTAACGTATATATACGTATATTATACGCTTCGCTTCGTAACCGAACGAAGATAGTAATTAGTTTCTAACCTTACTCTACTATTAGAGACTAAGGCTCTATACGCTACTATATACCTTTATATTAATAGCCTATTATATATATTCTTAATTCTAATTACTCTATCCTAGTTATAGCCTATAGAGTACTTATAATAACTAGTGTCCCCCCTTCTAGCTAAGTAGGCTCTACGCCTACTTATATATAGCGCTAACGCGACGCGGAGGCTAGAAGCGACTAGCTTAAAGTAGGGGAGATAGTCGATAAAGAGATAGCTTGTCTTAAGTAAGAGTAGGTAGTACTAAATAAGAAGTAACGCCTCTATAACTTCTAAGTAGACATAGCGTATTATAAGCGCCTATAGGTAGCGGGTTTCTAGGCTATAGAGGTAGCGACTATATTATCTACATAGTTAGCTAACTCGCCTACTATGCCTACGTATAGCTTAGGTAGCCTACGCCTCGAACCTCTATTAAAGTTCTCTAGTAAGATGCTAAAGGAAGTAAGAACCTTTATCTACTATTTAGAGAAGATATTTGTATTATTAGGCTAGGCCTATAGTAATATATACGCGCGGATTATATACGCGAGTATATTCCTCGAAGGAGACACCTTAGAGACCTAGTATAATAAGTATAAGGTCTCGAACCTAGCGCTAGACTATACCTAGGAGATGTTTTGCTAGGAGATAGTAGACGTAGTTAAGGGTCCTACTAATTGCAGGCTTACTATTACCTAATAGTATAAGAGTACTAAGTAAGGCGAAAAGTAGAGTACCTTATCCTTTACTATATACTTAGCTACGCTAGAGGAATAAATAGAACCCTATATATCTACGTAACGTATATAATACTTACTTATAAAGCTACGAGATACTCTAGGTAAGGCTATTATAGTCTACTATTAAGCGCTAAAGACTTAGGACAAATTAATCTCTCTAGCAACCTAGATTAAGTAAGTAGGAGTAAGAGGCTCGTATACTACGTATAAGTATACTACTAGTAAACCTTATAACTAATAAGACTATAAGAAGCCTAATAAGGGCGATAGTAAGAAGTCTAGAGAAGATTCCTAGAAGCTACTACCTCCGCCTACTAGGAATAGTAGCGGAGTAGCTAATAAGAATAACAACTATTATAACTATAGTAAACCTAGCTATTAGGCGCGGGATTGTCGTGCCCTAAAGAAGGAGATAATAGCTTCTATCTATAAGGTAGAGGTAGTAGAGCCTACGAAGGCTTAACGCTATACCTAGGCCTACTTACTATATAAGAGATAGGTAGTAGTATATTAGATAAGAGCTAGTTATTAGTTAAGGAGCCCTTCTATAGCCTCGACTATAAGGGAATATACCCTAGGTCTAGACGTAGCCCTAGTACCTATAAAGCGCCTATATAGCGTAGTTGTTATTATAGAAGGAGACGAAGTTAAGACAGACATATTGCTTAATAATTACGTAGATATTAATGTTGTATCTTAAGCTTATATCTTATAGTATAGGCTTAAGCGAGTTATAAGTATGCCTCTTCCTACTATAGATTCGTTCTAGAGGAAGAGAGGCTATTATTATAGCGCGTATTAGCTTAAGATCTAACTAGTAGATAGTACTAGATATAAGAAGTATACGTAGAGTATATTCTTCGCCTTAGATATACCTAGAGCGCTAGTTTTACTAGGGCGGCCTTAGAGGCGCTAGTAGGCTATTATTATATATAGCGATATAGATAAGTAGCGTTATAGTAGCGTATTATCTACAATATATATACTTAATACTAGGCGTTTCTATTAGTCGCTAAAGACTAAATCTTATATGTTCGTAGTCGCTACTAGTATAATAGTAGGACTAGTACCTCTTCTTAATAAAGTTAAGAACTTCGCTAATATATTTACTAATAAGAAGAATATAGCTAAGCTTAAGCGCGTTAATAGCGCGGAGCATACTATTATATTATAAGTTAGTAAGAAGCTATCTTTTCGCCCTCTATATAATCTATTAGGAGTAGAGCTTAAGCTACTTTAGGAATATCTCGATTAGGCCCTTCGGAATAGTTAGATCTAGCGTAGTACTAGCAAGATAGGTGCTCCTATTCTATTTGTTCCTAAGAAGGATAGTACTATATAGTTATACGTAGATTACCGAGGGCTAAATAAGATCTCGATTAAAGACTAATACCCCTTACCTCTTATATATAAGACGCTTATACGGCTCGGGTAGGTAGTATAGTTCTTTAAGTTAGACCTAAAGGATATATACTATAGGATTCTAATTAAAGAGGACAACTACTAGAAGACTATATTTCGTACGCGCTATAGCTATTTCGAGTACTTAGTAATACTATTTAGGCTAACTAACGCTCCTACAACTTTTTAGGCATATATTAACTAAGCCCTTATAGGCTTTCTTAATATCTACTACGTAGTATATCTAGATAATATCCTAATCTATAGTAACTTACGCGAAGAGTATACTTAGTACCTACGCCTTATATTAGAGTAGCTACGAAAATACGCCCTCTATACTAGTTAGAAGAAATGCGAGTTCTATACCTACTAACTAGAGTTCCTAGGCTTCGTTATTAATAGCTCTAGCGTATCGATAGATAAGAGTAAGCTTAGCGTAGTTAAGGAGTAGCTAGTACCTAAGACCCTTAAAGAAGTCTAGAATTTTCTTAGCTTCGCTAACTTCTATAGGCAGTTTATTAAAAACTACTCGAAGATAGTAGTACCGCTTACTATAATAACTAAAGGAAAGAGGAGCCTATTCCTATAGAGAGAGCCTAAGGAAGCTATATTTCGTAAGCTTATAGTAGCCTTTACTACTACTCTAATCCTCTAGTATTACGACTCTAAGCTCCTAATTAAGATAGAGATAGATACCTCTAGGTTCGCCTTAGGTAGTATCCTCTCCTAGCTCTTCGTAGGTAAGGATACTACTTATTAGCACCCTATCGCCTTCTACTTTTAGAAGCTTACTCTAATAGAATAGAACTATAAGACCTATAATTAGAAGCTACTAGTAATTATCGAGTACTTTAAGACGTAGTACTACTACCTTAAAGGCGCGCTATAGGTAATTCGCGTACTATCCGACTATAATAACCTTCGTAGTTTTATAGGCGTAAAGTAGCTAAATAGCTACTAGGCTTAGTAGGCTATATACTTATTAAGGTTTGATTTCGCTATTAAGTATAATAAGGGGACTAACAACCTAGCTAACGGACCTTCTCGCTATACAGACTATATACCTACTACGTAAGTAGTAAATACGCTCCTTCTAACTCTAAGGAATAAGCTATTATTCTAGGAATAAGAAGGTAGGCAGACTAATAACTCTATTATAGATTGTATCTAGGTTGCGTACGTATAGTAGGCTAGGAGTATAGAGCTCCTACTCTAGCCTTAGGAGAGTTAACTTATAGCGGCGCTACTAGCCTTTATTTATAAGGTAGTAACCTAGGAGGAGACTCTAATAGGCGGCGTCTTAGGCAACCTAGAGACCTTACTATATAAGCTATAAGTAGCCTTAGAGCGCTCTAAGAGTACTAGCGAGGACTAGGAATTTAAGTATAGTATCTAGTATAGGGAGGGTCGCATTTAGATCCTAAGTAACGAAGCGTTAAAGGCGTAGCTACTATACTTATATTATAACAACCTATTAGCTAGCTACTTTAGAAGACACTATACTCTTACCTTACTAGTAAGGAAGTATTAGTAGCTAGAGATAGTAAAGGAAGTCGATAGCTATATCCGAACCTACTATATATACTAGATAATAAAAAATAGACGCTATTATAGATATAGTAAGGCGTATACTCTACTATTACCTTATAGGCTATAGTAGGAAATTATAATAGACTTCGTTATAGACCTGCCTCTAAGTAAGCTTCTTAGCTACGTATATAATACTATCCTAGTAATTATCGATAGGTTCTCTAAAATAGTAATCTTCGTTCTAACTAATAAGATATATACTAGCGTAGAGCTAGCGAATATTCTAATACGTAAGGTCGTACGCTATTTTAGTATGCCTAAAGGCGCACTCTTAGATTAGGGTAGCGTTTTTACTAGCTAGTACTAGAGCGACTTCGAATATAAGGCGTAGCTAAAGTATAAGCTTAGTATAGCGTTTTACCTATAAATAGATAGGTAAATAGAGCAGGCAAATTAGACTTTAGAATAGTACCTCTAGTATTACTATAATAATAGGTAGAATAACTAGGTAGAGCTATTACTATAGGCTAAGTATATAAGTAACGTATATAATAATACCGCTACTAGTATATTACCTTTCTAGGTAGTACTAGGTTTCTAACCTTCCCTAATACTAGCGCCTTAGAACGAGTCTACTAAGAGGAGGATACTAGCTACTATAAAGTATATATAGTAGCTACGTAACGTAACTAAGAAGCTAAAAGAGAATTAGTAACAAATAGTAAACTAGCGAGTAGAGTACTATAACGCGTAGTATAAGCGCTAAGTATACTCTATAGGTAATATAGTACTACTATCGACTAAGAACTTATAACTACTAGTACCTAAGAAGAAAGTAGTAGCCTAGTTTATTAGACCTTTCTAGGTACTTAATATAATTAGTAATTAGGCTTATTACTTAGTACTACCTATCTAGTACTAGATCTATAACATCTTCTACGCCTTACTACTAGAGCTATAGAACGGCTAAATAGGCGAAGAGCCTACCTATCCTATACTCCTTACTAAAGAGGATAGCGAGTATAAGGTTAAGGCTATTAGAAGTACTAGGATATATAGTAGTATATACTAGTACCTAGTATAGTAGAAGGAGTAGCTAGAAGACTATAACCTCTAGGTTAATAAGGTAGACTATAAGGGTTTAAAGGACCTAATCGAAGTATACTTAGTATAAGAGAAGAGTAAGAGGAGCTTAGGCAAAGGGAAATAGAAGAAGTAAGCCTAGAGCGAAAACTATATTATAGGCTACCTATACTATAGCCCTACGTAGGGCGTAGGAGCTAAGCATACTTATAGCTAGAGCTACTTATCGTCTAAAGGTGCCTAGAGTAGGGCTACTCTTTATTACCTTCTACTCTCTTTATCTTATTATCCTCCTTAGGACCTAGAAGGCCTATAAGGCTCTTACGCTCCTAGTAAGAGATTAGTATACGCCGATCTAGTAAAGAATACTTATAGAATAAGCTTATCTTTATCTTGTCGTTAAGGTAGGCCTAGAGCCTACTTATAGTAGCATTAGTACGACTAAGGTTAGTAGTAGGCACGTAGGCCTTAAGGAACTAGTAGAAAGTTAGTACGCGATAAGTAAGTAATAGGCCTAAAGACTTATAGCGCAACTAAGCTCGAAGAGGCTAACTAGAGCCTAGGTATTCTATACTATAGTAGTAATAGCTTAGGTATTACTACCTACTTACGCGGCGCTAGTAGCACGCTTACTCTTAGCTATAATAGTAGGATAGCGCTAAGAGATAGAGTCGTAGTAACGCTATAGCTTCTATAGATAGTTAGTATCTAAAGGTTATACCTATAGTATATAATAAGTAGGCGAGAGATATACTTTAAGTAGCTTACGCTAGTTTATAGTAGTATCTAGGAATACTTACTAGGCGGCCTTATAGTTAGCCTCTAAGGTGTTAGTATCGCGCCTAATACGCTTAGCCTTAGCGTAGGCGTAGAGTATAATATTATACTCTACTACTATAGCCTAGTTTATTAGAATATAGATATAGTTATTCTTACTATAGCTATAAGCTTAATTAGTAGTTACGCTAAGCTAGAGAAGTATATACTTAGAGCGTACGAATATATATACTAGTTATAACGCTACTACTACTCTAACTTAAAACATATATTATACTACTTATACTCTAGAGTAGAGTTAGCTACGCGTCTTATATATTTAGAGTAGGCGACACTTATACTTAAGGCCGATATATTAGGCGTAACGCTTATAGTTATCGATAAGGAGCTCCTCGCTATAAGTATAGTAGCTAGAAGGTATATTAGGAGTAGGTAGAGCGCGTATAGGTATGCTAGAAGTAGCTAGCGGAGCGCTAGTAGCGCGCTTAGAACCCTTAGGAGGTATTACTAATAATTTAATATAGAAGGAAAAAGTTAGGAAGGTAGCGTATATAGAGTAAACTTTATACCTATACGTTATTCCTACTATAGAAGCTTCCTATAGGCGGAAGCTCCCTATTATTATAGGTAACTTACGCTAGGACTAACTAGAAGCGTCGAGCGTATTTATAGTATACGTCGCGTAATAATAACAAAGAAGTTATATTACGTAGATTATAACTAATATATAATTTATAGTACTACCTTAGTATAGAGAGAGGTTCGTAGAAGGGACAAGCTACTTATAGAGTAGACTATTAAGAGCTAACGGTTACTCTACGTAAGTAGGGAGTAGTCTAAGTGTCGAGATAACCCTTATAAAGGAAGGAGGCAAATAATACTAGATAGTCGAGCTATAGGCTTAGATAGCCGGGCTAGTAAGCTAAGCTATATATAATATACGTATATATATATTATACGCTTCGCTTTATAACCGAACGAAGGTAGTAATTAGTTTCTAACCTTACTCTACTATTAGAGACTAAGGCTCTATACGCTACTATATACCTTTGTATCGATAGCCTATCGCATACGTTCTTAATTATATATTCTTAAACTACTTCCTAAGATAAGACTTTCTAAGTTCTCTATGTTAACTATCTTTTAATAAGGGTTATGTTAATATTAAACTATATATAGTATCTAGTTATATAATACTCTATAATACTAATATTATATTATATATTATTCTCTATTAAATCTACTAAGATATATTAAATAATATTATACTAAATAGGTTTATATTATAATGTATTTACTATATACTATTGAAGTTTTATATATATTTATTTAAACTTAGCATTTTATTTATTTATTTTAATCTACTTTTATCTATACTTAAACTAAATCTAAGAACATATATCTATTATTCTAATCTCTATATAGTAATTATATAATTAGATATATCATTAATACCTACTATTATATCTTTAGCTCTACTTACAATATATTTCTTCTTTACTCTATATTTCTATAATATCTTTTTAATAAACAAATTAAACTTCTCTAATAATAATTATCCTTATTACTCTATATATATTTCTTATCCTACTATTCTATTCTATCTTCTTAATCTACACCTTTATATCTTAGTATCCTCTTTTAAAAACCTTCATCTTATTTTTAACTACTATAAATATATTACTAATATGTCTTACTCTCTTAGTATTAAAGAGCTTAACCTAGCTATAGACGATTTAGTTTTATCCTTTCTTAATACTTATAATATTAAGCCTTTAGATATTCTTCCTACACCTAAAGAACTTAAACAACCTATTTTCTATTTTAGAGCTCTTCTATTTATTCAAAGAGTATTAGAAGAGGAAATGCCTCTAATAATAGAACGCTTCTTTAAAGAGCTTCTTCTTATTACTACTATAGAAGAAATTAAAATAAATTATATTGAATATTATATAGAGAATAAAAGTAAGTCTTTATTAAACAGGTTATATTAATTAATACTAACTTATATAGAAAAAATCTATCGAAAGCCTCTAAAAGTAATCTGTAATATTAACTCCGATTTTAGACTTACTATTAATATATTTAAGTCCTCTAAAGTACTAGAACAAAAAGAATTATTAGATGTATTATATACTATCCTTCTACTAGATAAGATCAATCAAAATAATAGTAAGTAATTCTTTCTAATCTCTACTCTTACTAACTATTTTATAGCTATTAAAATAATATATATTAGATTTAATATTATCTCTAACGCTTTTACTTATTCTTTTAATCAATCTCCTACTTTTACTACTAGTAAGACAGATAGAGACGAGTTCTTTAATAATTATAAAGATAAAATATATATAACCTTAATACTTGTTAAATATATTCTAGATAATCCTTTAGAATAAGAAATAGACGAAATTCCGAATTCTTCTAGATTGAAAGGTAAAGAGAGCATTAAACCTAAGTATATTACTAATAAAGATAAGGATATTCAAATAATAGATATTATAGAAGATAGTAATATACAAGTAGAAAACTTAGAAAAGAACTCTAAAAAAGGATCTAAAGAACATATTCAAGATTTTTTTAAAAAATATAAAGTATCTAAAGAAACTAAAGAATCTAAAGAAGAAGAACAAAAGGACAAAAATAAAGATAATAAACATAATAACGACAAGAATAAAAATAAACAAGAAGAAGAGTAAGACAAAGAAGAAGATAAGGAAGAAGAAGAGGAAGACGAAGAAGAAGAAGAAGAAGAAGAAGAAGAAGAAGACGAGGAAGAAGAAGAAGAAGAAGACGAGGAAGAAGAAGAAGAAGAAGAAGAAGACGAGGAAGACGAGGAAGAAGAAGAAGAAGACGAGGAAGACGAGGAAGAAGAAGAAGAAGAAGAAGAAGAAGAATTAGAAATTAAACCTTTTAATAAATTATTCTAAAGTATTTAATAGTTAATTCCTAGACTAAACAAGATGTATATTTAATTTAATTCAATTACCTAGGCTAAGTTATAAATAGGGAAAAAGGGTTTTATATAATCTTATTATATTCTTATTATCCTTATACTATATAGCTAGCTTTACTAAAAGTAAAGGTTCTTTATAACATTTCTATATCTGTTTTCTTTCTCCTGTTTCCCTTATATCCTCTTTAATATAAACTTACTATACTTATAGTAATATTACAATAAGTAGACTTATTCTTATTCCTAAGTAGTTATACTAAGGATATTTATCTTAATACTACTATTATATATTATATACTACTTTTATTAGTTTTTACTATAAGTATATATTTTAAGACTTAACGTTTATTACCCTTCTATAAAATAGATCATATAATACTAGCTAGAACTCTACATATTTAAAATGATTTTTCTTCTTATTAATAAACTAGTATATACTTACTATCTAGCTTTTAAAATTAATATATTTATATTAAGATATAACTTTTATCTATCTTTGTTAAGTACTATATCTACTTACTATCTCTTAATATATACTATATACTAAGCTCTAGATAGAACTAGAGATCCTTTTTTAAATAATCAATTATTTATTTTAGTATACTCTACCCTTTATCTAATTATCGTATCTGTTAAACTAAGATCCTCTCTCTACTAGGCAATAGATTTACGTATATAGAAGTAGCTATAGAAGGAATATATTATATTAGGAAAGGATTATATATTTGTTCGAACGAATAGTAATAAACGTCTCTTATTCCTCTCCTCCTTAAATACTCCTCCTAGGGCCAAGCTTGTAGGGCCTTAGTTAGAGGACTAGTAAGTTATAATCTAGTATAATCCTTCTTATTCTAACTTAAGTAGGAAGGTATAAGACTACCCTTTACTTTTTAACACTCCTACTTAGGTATATACTATCTATAGCTCCTACTAATCCTAGGCAACTCCTACTAGCTTCTAATCCCTAGTCTAGAGTCCTCTAGATATAATATGCCCCTTTGTCCTTATAAGAGAGAGTTATAAATTAGAATGTGTTTGTCTTCTCTTTGTCTTTATAATAGAGAATTATAAATTAAAGTATATTTGCCTCTAACATATAAATAAAGTTATAAGCTAGAGTATACTTACTCTTTATATATACTAGTTTATTTGTTTGTCTATATAAATGTTTTATTTTTATATATATTAGTTTATGTACTAGCTTATATAAATGCCTTATCTTTATAGGTAGGTCCGACTCTATATAAAGTTGTCTATCCTCCCTCTCTTTCTTAATATACTTCTTTAGTTATTATCTCTCTAATACCTTAACACTTCTCTAATACCTTAGTATAGTATAATAGTAAGGTATTCCGCTAATTCTATTAGATAACGCTTTACTCGATAAGAAGCTTAGGTAGCTTATAGCTCTAAGCTCTAACGCTATAAGGTACCCGACTCTTAGTTATACCTAGCTCTAGGTATATATTCGATTCCTCCGCGAGGTATACTACGCTAGTTAGTTTTCCTAGGTCCCTCTAGCATTTAAGAGTAATATAACCTATTTTTATATTACTTATTTAGATATCGCATTTTCTAACGATCTAGGTTTATAAGAGTTTAACCTAAATATACTAACTAGTATAATACCTATTATAGTAGGCCTTATAATAGCTAGTACTACCTAGACTATAAACTAGATCTAGTATACTACTAAGTTAGTAGGCTAGTACGTCGGCCTATACGCTCTTTATTACTCTAACTCTAGAAATCCTTATCTTAAGGGCTCTTATACTAATTACTTTAGAAAGAACTAAAAGAAGTATTACTTACTCTATACTAGAGTAGTA
>JABBMZ010000175.1:0-39219 GCA_013403795.1 Teratosphaeria pseudoeucalypti | reverse complement strand
CGTAGGTACTAGGGCTACGTCTAGACCTAGGTTATATTCCCTTATAGTCGAGGCTATAGAAGGGCTCCTCGACTAATAACTAGCCCTTACCCGACGTACTACTACCCGCCTCTTATATAGTAAGTAGGCCTAGGCATAGCGTTAAGCCTTCGTAGGCTCTACTACCTCTACCTTATAGGTAGAAGCCGTCGTCTCCTTCTTTAGGGCATAATAATCCTGCGCCTAATAGCTAGGTTTACTATAGTTATAATAGTTGTCGTTCTTATTAGCTACTCTACTACTACTCCTAGTAGGCGGAGGCGGTAGTAGCTTCTAGGAATCTCCTCTAGACTTCTTACTATTACCCTTATTAGGCTTCTTATAGTCCTATTAGTTATAAGGTTTACTAGTAGTGTGCTTATACGTAGTACGCGAGCCTCTTGCCCCCGCTTACTTAATCCGGGTTGCTAGAGAGATCAATTCGTCCTAAGTCTTTAGCGCTTAATAGTAGACTATAATAGCCTCGCCTAGGGTATCCTATAGCTTTACGAGTAAGTGTTATATACGTTACGTAGGCGTATAGGGTTCTATTTGTTCCTCTAGCGTAGCTAAGTATATAGTAAAGGACGAGGCACTCTACTTTTCGCCCTACTTAGCGCTCTTATACTATCGGGCGATAGTAAGCCCGCGATTAGTAGGATCCTCGACTGCGTCTACTATCTCCTAGTAAAACATCTCCTAGGTATAGTCTAGCGCTAGGTTCGAGACCTTATGCTTATTATACTAGGTCTCTAAGGTGTCTCCTTTAAGGAACATACTCGCGTATATAATCCGCGCGTGCGTATTACTATAGGCCTAGCCCGACAATACGAATACCTTCTCTAAATAGCAGATAAAGGTTCTTGCTTCCTTTAGCGTCTTACTAGAGAACTTCGATAGAGGTTCGAGGCGTAGGCCGCCTAAGCTACGCGTAGGCATAGTAGGCGAGTCGGCTAACTACGTAGACAATATAGTCGCTACCTCTATAGCCTAGAAACCTGCTACCTATAGGCGCTTATAACGCGCTACGTCTGCTCGGAGATTATAGAGGCGTTACTCCTTATCTAGTGCCGCCTACTCTTACTCGAGACGAGCTATCTCCTCGTCGACCGTCTCCCCTACTTCGAGCTAGTCGCCTCTAGCCTCCGCGTCGCGTTAGCGCTACGTACGAGCAGGCGTAGAGCCTACTTAGCTAGGAGGGGGGACACTAGTTATCGTAAGCACTCTATAGGCTACAACTAGGGTAGAGTAATTAGAATTAAGAACGTATGCGATAGGCTATCGATACAAAGGTATATAGTAGCGTATAGAGCCTTAGTCTCTAATAATAGAGCCTAGTTAGAAACTAATTACTACCTTCGTTTAGTTACGAAGCGAAGCGTATAGTATACGTATATATGCGTTACGTACGGCTTAGCTTGCTAGCCTAGCCGTCTGAGCCTATAGCTCGACTGTCCGGTATTATATATACGTACGTTATATATAGCTTAGCTTACTAGCCTAGCTGTCTGAGCCTATAGCTCGACTATCTAGTATTACTATCCTCAAACTACTATTTAGAAAATATTAAAAGAGTATTAATTCTTAGGAATATTAGTTTTTTGTTTAAAAGAAGAAATTATAGATTAAGAGAGTAGATTTAGTAGAAAGAGGGCTATACTAATACTAATAAGAGAAAGCTATAAGTCCTATTTTAGGATAATAAGGATATATCTTATATTAAAGTAAGTAGACTAGGTCCTAGATAAGATTATAGTAGACACACCTATAATAACTCCTTTAGAGTATATATTAATAATATTCTTAGAGTTATTAGACAACTTAATAAAAAGGGCATCTTTTAAGAAACATAATACTATAGCTCTCTATAAGATATATATCTATATATTAGAAGATAACTAATAAATAACCTAGGAGATTAAATATATAAAAGAACTATAGGAGTAGGCTAAAGAAAAGGATAAGAGAAGACTTTAAGTAATAGGTAGGAGTCTACTTTAGTAATATACTATATTCGAAATATAGGAAGACTAGACTATTAATAAAGCTTAGTAAGATCTTAGTAATATTATAAGAAGAGTAGTAGTAATCTGCACCTAACTCTTAGCTATATATAGCTCTAGATATATATCCGATTCTTTCGTAAGGTATATAACGCTAGTTACTTTAACTAAGTCCTACCTACCTTTAAGAGTAACGCGACCTAATTCTATATTACTTATTAGAGTATAATATTCTTATATAACCTAGGTCTATAGGAATATAACCTAAATACCCTAACTAGTACTATACTAATTACTATAGGCCTTATAATAGCTAGTATTACCTAGAGCGTAAATTATTTTTAGTATATTACTAAGTCGGAGGAGTACTACGTAGGTCTATATAGCTAGTACTACTCTAACTCTAGAAATCTTTGCTTCGAGAGTTTATATACTAACTATTTTAGAAAGAATTAGAAGAAGTACTACTTGTTTTACTCTAGTCTAATAGATAAAGATCCTAACCTAGCAGATTAGAGTACTATAGGTTAGAGTATCTTTAGCTATAATAGGTCGACTTAGGATAAGGTAAGTAGCTATAATATTTAGCCTCGCCTTTCTACTTCTTAGTATAGTAGCCTATCCTTCTAGACGCTAGCTTATTAAAGTTTAGATTAGACTCTAGATTTAGGTCTATAGTATTAGAGAGGTAGGAGTTATAGTTAGAGAAATGCAGATTATTATCTAATTGCGTTAGACTATTATTAGGAGAAGAAGTATTATAGGCTACTTACCTATCTTATAGACTATAGCTATAAGGCTTTCCCTAAACCTTACTTAAACTAAGAAGCAATTATTCCTTTCTCTTTATAGTTTAGAGATAAGACTCTCTAGCTATATAAGCTAAATCTAGTCTAGACTAATCTATTACTATTTACTTAGAGCGACCTTATTTATTATAGCATTCTAGTCTACCTCTAATAAGCCGAGAGTGCCTAATTAGAGTAGAGTATTATTAGGAGGCTACTTACTACTTAGGATTAGGTAACTAACTATAACTTAAATTAGATAAGTAAGAGGATCGAAGCTCTTACTTACTAGTACCTTACTAACTAGGCCTTTCTTCTATAGGTTACTAGGCGCACTCTAATTCCTCTACTTATAAAGGAGGAATCTCTATTAAGTAAGAGGATTACTACTCCGCTACGATAGCCTCTAGGCTCTATTCCTAATATAGCTTTCTAGGGTATAAACCTTATTTAGAGGCGTTAGAGCTCTAAAGGTCCTATCGCTTAGTTATCTAGAGAGAGCTAGGAGTAGGAGAGGTAGGAATAAGAAGTATTATTATCTTAAAGTCTCTTCTCTCTTCTAACTTATTACTAACCTTCTAGGTTAGATACCTATATAGCTAGTACTAGTCCTATCTTTTATAGGAGTCTAAGGAGTTAGCTAGTTAGAAGTATCTATAGTAGTATCTATTCCCTTTCTTATACTATAGACAATCTCGACATTTCGTTTCTTACTAAGTATTCGCTTTCTAAATATTAACTATCCTCTAAGGTCGAGCCTAGTACCTCTAGAACTAGATAGTATATACGTCTATTTCTTACCTATTTAAGCCCTCTTCGCCTTATATAGAGGACTCTAACCTAGCCTTAGGGCTATAAGAATCTACTATATAGTATTACTAAAGTAGATAGGGTAAGGACTTAGTAAGAGTTCTATAACTAAGAGATTACTAAGACGCCTAATATAGGTCCGTCCTAGTCTAATAGAGAGTCCTCTAACTCTTACTACTCTAACTCTTGCTACTCTAACTCTTGCTACTCTAACTCTTACTACTCTAACTCTTGTTATAGTAGTTAGAGTTCTTATTATAGGTCTCGTAGATCTAAGAGTAGCTATAAGTAGTATAAGTAATTAGGTAGGAGTTCCTAGACTTCTAATAATAAATAAGATTACTAAGGTAGTAGGTTAGCCTAGTAGATTATAATACTACTCTCTAGTAGTAGCTATAATTATAGTTAGAAATAAAAAGCTACTTCCTTAACTAAAGCTACTCTACTATCTTCTCGAATTAGAGTCCTAGCTTTAGTTTAGTTAGACTATCGGCGATTATATTAGAGGTCTTAATATAGCTAATAGAGATAATACCCTTCTTATAAAGGTCTCGCTAGTAATAGTAGGCTATATCGATATACTTTAACCTCTCGCTAGTATATATATTCTTTACTAAAATAATTACTACTTGATTATCCCCTAATAGCCGTACTATTAATAAGCTTATCTAATATACCTTTATATCTTTATATCTTAGAGGATCTAGTAGAGGAACTATAACTACTTTATATATTTTACTATTACTATATACTCTACTTCTATTATTAAGCCTACTACTAACTTTTACTTCTTACTAGCCTATAATACTAGTCCTCTAGTAAGTATAAACATATTCTCTAATACTAAGATATAGTCTGACTTGTCTATTATATAGTCTAAGTTAGAGTACCTAATAAGTATATCTTATACCTTCGCGTTATATATAATTCCTAGGTCGTTTAATAAGCGTATATACCTTCTAAGCTTCTTTAGAGCTTGCTAGTAGTACTTCGCTAGGTCTAATATATACTAGCTTAGCCTTCTAAGTATAAATATAATATTAGGCTTAGTTAGAATACCTACGTATATCTAGCTACTAATAGCTTCCTAGTACTTCCTCCTATTAACTCTAATGTCGTTAGGTTCTAATAGTCTAATTATATTATAGCTATCTAGAAGTAATTAGGTTAGGTAGGTACTCTCTACTAATATTATAAGCTTATCTAGCACCTTCTCGATATAGTACGTCTAGTCTAGGCGTAAGATACTAGCTTTCTAGTTTCTAATAATCTTAATATTTAGTAGGTAGGTTACTTCGCTTAAGTCCTTAATCTTAAAGAATATTATAGACTTTCTCTTAAACTAGTCTACGTCGGCTATACTCTCCGCTCCTATTATAATATCGTCTATATATACTAATACTATTAGTTTCTAGATAGAATATATAAATAGGTAGGAATCTACTCTACTCTAAATAAAACTAATCTTCTTAATCTTTCCTTTATAGAGTTAGTACTAGTCTTAGGCTACTTGCTTTAGACTATATAAGCTCTTTTCTAGCTTAAATACCTCGCCTAGATTAACTCTTATACTAGGTAGTATATATATTAGAATAACTTCCTTAAGAACTAATTCTATAAAAGTATTATTAATATTAGCCTAATATAGTTCCTAGTTATTTATATATACTATAGCTATAAAGAGGTAGATAGTATTATATCTATCTATTAGGACGAATATATCTTTAAAGTTAACTCTAAGCATCTAGCTAAATCCTCTAGCGACTAGTCGAGCCTTAAACTTATTAACTAATCTATTAGTATTATATTTTATATCGAAGACCTATTTAGACGTAATTAGATTAGCTCGCGCTAGTATAGCTATAGCCCTATAGGTTAGGTTACCTTCTAGTATAGTAGTTTCTACCTATATAGCCTCTAGCTATAAGTATCCCTACTTCTTATTAGAGACTACCTACTCGTACGTCTTTAGGATAGGTATTTTCTCTAATAGTTATATTCTAGCTCCTACTACTACTAGGCTATACTCTTCTATATCTACTATAAATCTAAACTAATTACCTTTATACTAATAGAGCTCTTTCTCTCTATTTATACTTAATATTATATTATAGATTGTAATAAAGCTTCTAATTGTCTCTATAGCTTTCTTTAGCTTATCCTACCTCTTCTAATTACTCTAATCCCGACTCTTCTTACTAGTTACCTTATTTGACTATCTTAGTAAGTCTCTTTCTACTCTAATCTCGCCTTATCTATCTAGTACTATCCTTATTCTCTTACCTAGGACTAGTATAGGAGGTACGCTTAGCGCTCCTAATATAGGTAGTATAACTATTATAACTAGCGTAGCGTCTAATACCTTTTACTCTAACTAGCCTTACTTCTTCTCTTACTACTCTAACTTAGTATTAGAGTTTAGGTTATATCTCTCGATACTAGTAATAGGTTTTAGTAGCTATAGTAGGTTGATATACGTTATAACTCTACGTATAACGCTAGCATCGGGTTTTAGTAGCTATAGTAGTTCGATATATATTACTACTCTATATATTATACCTTAGAGTAGGTTCCTATTAGGTTTTAGTACTAGGTTAAGGTTAGGCTTTAGTAGACGCCCGACTAGCCTTCGCGTTAGTATAGAACTACTCTAATTCTTTAGAGTAAAACTAAGTTTAAAATTACCTCTCTTACTTTTTTTAAAGAATTTAATAGATTCTATAGCAATAACCTATTTTAAATTAGGTGCCTAGATCTTCTATATCTTAGTAGTATCCTTAATATACCTAATAAACATACTCTTACGCCTCCGATTTATTAGCTTATCCTTCCTCGAGTCTTTAGGTATCGATCTTAAGTCGATATATAAGATAACCTAGTACCTCTATACGCGTATATAGTCGATAGAGAGTTGTTTCTCTAACTTAGCTTCCTCTAGCGTTACTAAGAGGTCGTTAATCTTAATAGAGTATAGGTTATATACGTATTAGCCTGCTATTAGAGCTTCTAGCTAGAATTCGATTAGGAGTCCTATATCTTCGATTATTGCTCTTACTACCTACTTAGTATAGCTAATATACTTCTTAGTAATACTATTTATCTAAGAGTTATATACTCTAGTTAGATTAAGTTCTATACTATATTCTAATTCCTATTCCTTTAGAATAGATAAGAGCTTACTTATATTATTGCTTCTCGCTACCTTAGGCTTATAGCTATTAGTCTAAAGCTCGACCTTCTTCTACTAGTATTAGAGTGCTTTAGCTATATCTAACTTCCTCTTTAGAGGGTATATCTATACTTTCTATAAGTAATTATCGATAATTATAAGGAAGTATCTATATCCTTCTCTTAATAGTAGTAATAGGCTATAGATATTAAGTAAGATAAGTTTAAAGATCTAGCGCTTCTAGTTAGTTACCTTTCCTTACTTCCTTTTTATATTCGCGAGTCTATATACTTTATAGTCGAAACTATTAATAATAGGCACTAGGCTCTTTAGCGTAGTAACCTTATAAAGAGATCTAAGCTTTACTATACTATAGTATAAGAAATAATAATACTAGAGATTATAGATCTTATATATAGTCTAGTTAGAGTTAGGCGTAGTTTAGTTAGAGTTATCTACGTTAGCTATTAGAGTAAGTAGAGACTCTATTCTATTCTCCGCGCTATCTATCTAAAGAGCTAGGGTACTATAGACTTTCTAGAGTTAATAGACCCTATAGGAGGAATAATATTTTAGAACTAGGTCGATATTCGAATTTACTATATAAAATGTACTAAGAAGTATTATTCTAGCTAAATCGAATTTCTAAACAAGCTTTTAAACTAAGATTAGAGTAATACCTAGGTTTAGAATATAGAGCGCTAGTAATATAAGACTCCCCCTAAATATATTAAAGACTTCTATTATACTCCTATGCCTACTCTCTAAGAAACTACCTCTAACCTTAATTCTTCTCTAGCTAGTCGAGTTTAGGTTCCTAAAGAGATTTTTGTCGTTAGATATATAGGCTAATACGCTAGAGTCTAGGAGGATTATATCTTATAGGAGCTACCCTTATAGTCTATAGTAGCTTCTACCTATTTATTATTACCTTCGTTCTCTTTATTAGAGAAGTCTAAGCTCTTAGAGGAACTTAAGTACTTAGAGTTAGAGTTACTAGATAATAATAATATATTAGCTTCTACTATATATATCTTACTCTTCTTCTACTTATACTTACTCTTACTCTTATTAGAATGCTTATTATTCCTCTTACCTAGTTATAGCTTACTCTAACTAGACCTGCCTTTCGCTCTAACCTTAAGTACTTTAATCTTCTATATTAGAGTCTTTATATTAGTTATATTTATAGTCCTTTAATACTACGAGCTAGTCCGACGCTTATACTTCTTCTCTTTTAGTATCTTCTAGTACTTTCCTATCTTTAGGTATTCTATAAGAAGGTAGTTAGTTAATCTATAGAGAAAGTATAATCTAGCCTTCCTAGCGTCTATACTTATTATATAGTTAGAGCCCTATATCTAAGCTTCTTCTTCGAATAGAATATATATAATCTTCGTACTATCTATTATACTTATTAGATCGATCGTGCGTCTAAGGTTATAATACTACTCTAATAGGGCGTTAAGTAGTTACTAGACTACTCTATTATATAAGTATAGAACTCTTATATTAGGCTCGATACTAATAATTTTATATAAGAGATTTAATAGAGTTATATAGGTATTATTAATTATTATGTCCTTATCCATCTCGTAGGTTATATACTATTACTAGTATACTCTTAACGAAGTTAGAAGATTCTTACTATACTTTAAGAGTAAGAGAGACTATACTTCTATAGCTCTTATATAATCTAGTATTAGAGTTAAATTAATCTTATCTAGGCTTTAGGTAATCTTAAATAGGGCGGTAGAGTTATTCTAATACTACTTATTAGTATTTGCGAGCTTATATATATAATTCCTAACTTTATACTATAAGTACTCTCCTTCGAGTGTAGTAGCTCGTAGTACTATGGAATTAGACCACCGTCTTCGAATACCGGGCCACATTTGAACGGACGCCCTGCAGTGCATGCCTGGACGACCCAACCATTAATTGGCATTTGAGTAGCTCGTGTGCTGAGGTCACAGGGCGGTCAAGGACTGCTGTGTTTGGTGGATCTTCCGATGCGTGTGTGTTGCCAGATTGATGATGCGATTTACTAGAGCTGATTCGAATCTCGTTCACCGAGGGCAATTTGGAATCACTATCTGAAAGGATCATCGATCGACTCAATTCGCTCTCGAGACCCATCAGGCGGTGGTTATTGCTAGGACAGCAGCGTCGGCCGCCCATCTGGCCAGGTTCTGTTGCTGGCCCTGGCACATCACCCACGGCTGACCATCGACTTGCACTTGTACACGCTACCGTCATTCGGCGTAGATGCAACCCATCCCAGGCACATAATGACTGCCAGCCTCGTACCGAGCTGCTGTTATCCTTGTTAGTAGTTTACATGGCATTGCGAAGGAAGAACTCCTACATACGCAAGCATCAGCGCTGACTTCACCTTATTAGGCGGCTATAGCAATCTGGAGTCGAGAACGAAGATCGAATTGACGATATGGTATCCGATCCATCTACGTTATGATACTTAAGCAGTGACCTGCATCGGGCATCAACATCTGACCTCAAATCTTTAATGTCGAGTCTCGGCGTAGACACTTGCCGTCTGACATACATGAGATGCAGACAGCCTTTATATATGCCTTCCTCCTCGTGAATCAACAACTTTATGCAGACCATCTTCGCAACAATTGGCAACATAGAGGGCACCAGGATCTTCCGTTCCAACCAACGACACGAGACCCGGAGTCATGTACCACTGAGCTTCATGAATAGGGGTTCTCGGTCAGCAAATCTCCTTATATCATGCATTTCTAAAGCTTAGTAACAGTGGTCCAACATCTGACAGGCGCAAAGTTGGACTCCCGGTCTCGAAACGAGCGCTTCTATGTACCTCAGACTCGACCACGTCTGCAGGCAGAATAGTAGTGAGGAGTCATCGCCTCTACTACGCTCCAACCCTTGTACAGGTCTTGTTCGAACTTGGATTACATCCTTGGCTGGCTTAGTACTTATAACTGCCATCCTGCCTGCACCGACATAGTAGACAGTTCATATGCTTCGCGGCCAATCGGCCACCTTCAAGGGACTTTGATGTGTGCCACAGCACAATTGCAGCTATCGGCAGAAGACTATGCATGGCGGACGTTGGACTTCTGGGGCTGATGAAATGGCCTTTGGGCTTTGCCACTCGTCCTTGTGCTAAATATGCATGCTGTTAGGGTTTCAGATGTGATCGGAGGGAGTATTCATTGGTCGTCCGGCTTCTACGGGGCCGCGGAGAAGATCCGTCGCACCGGGTGACTGCTCTGGTGCTTGCAGCTTTCTTCGAATACTCGCCATGGCGTTCAAACAGGGGCTACGCGAGCATCAAGCTCGCTCACCTGGCTGTCGAACTGTTCTGGCGAGCCGCAGCATGTTTGTGACATGCCTCAGATACTTGAGACCGAGAGTAGAGAGCGTCTCCGCGGCCTGCTCCTGGTGCGGCTTGTCAGCTTCCGGGTTCCTTTTACGATAGAGGAAGTATCCATGCACTCGTCCGTCGGTTGCTGAGTTTAGCACCTTAAGATCGAGGACACCCCGTATCGACAGCTGCTGCGATCGTAACACAAGACCTTCCGACACAGACTTCTCCTGATCGTTGATCCCGGCATTCTCCAAGAACATGAAGTGCGTCCTAATTGATCCACGGAGCATACTGTGGTATGTCCTCTGACACATCTCCTCTAGCAAAGCAGGACTGACGGTCTGGCAGGATAGCTATGGAGATCCTGCTGTACATGGCTGTCTCGACCATTGAGCCGGACACCGCATAGGCCACGAGATACGTACCCCTAGTAAGCGAGCGAGATGTCAAAGTATGTCAACAGCCGTGCGTACACAAAGTATTTCCAGGTTTGGTGGTTCTTCCCGAGGCCCTCTCGGAGGGCAACAATGTTGGATTTCGAACGTATAGCGCTCGATCTCTTCAGCTGGATTGGTGCATACCTCAGTGAGCTTGGTGCCTTTCTCCGTTGCTGAGGTGAACATCATTATATGGATTCTGTGCTCGCGTCCATCCGGTGTTCTGCGTTGCAGGCGGGATGGAGACCCCGGTCCGTGATGGTTGATATACAAGAACGGTGGCTTTGTGCATAATAGAGAGGCACTGCCGCTCATCGATCGATGGACAGCGTCAGCGATTATCCTCTCACGTCAGTCCAAGAAGAGGAAAGCACCGTACAATTCGACCCGAGTGAGAAGGACTCGCAAGTGTCCGTTATACAAGACGAGGAAGAAATAGATCCGTTCTCTGTTCTCGTGGCGTGATCGCGAAAGAAATGTTACAGGATGCCTTGCTCACACCCTTCTTAACACCAGGCTAATGTCTGAGTAACGTAGCTGATAAGCGGTAGGAAGTCCCAATTCGAGGAACTCCTCACGCGTGCCTTGCATCAAGGACTCCGCGGCTGAGACATCAATAGAGAGGCAAGATCCATCTGGTGTTATAAACAAGATCTCGGGTTAAGGAGGAGGGAAACGAGGAAGAGCGGCAACAGCAAGCAGCCGTTTCCTTACATGCATGTTCGTGTCTTCCTTATATGGTAGCATGATGGGTCGTAGGGTCGAGGACATCGTGAACGCGGTTGATTCCGTGCTCGTAAGGACGGCAAAGCGCCATCTGAACTTGCGTGCTTCTTCCTTCTATTGGGATCAACGACGATGAAGGAGCCTGCCGTCGCTGGTGACATTGGCGTGGCCCCATAGTCTGGTCTTGTTACAGTTCCACCGACTCCCAGTTTGCAAGCCACCGGAATATCAAGGCCGTGATCAGAGATCCCAGAATCCCTCCCGCGGACACTATGACCAGCAAAGGGACAGCTCTGAAGACAGAATGCATGCGAAGGAAGACTGGAACGAGATGATCCAACTCATCTTCCTGCTTCCGAGTCTCTGCTTGCGGAGCTTGGTTGTGAAATGACAATGTAATGACCGTCTTGATCTTAAAATGCATTCCCGATCGCCAATCCACTGATGCTCGAGACACCACGGGATAGTTGGCTAAATAATACCGACAGCGCTCCGTAGGCAATCAGGGCTGCAGGACACACTAGCCGACCACGCCACTAGTATACAGATCCACAAACTCCATGTCGAACTCTCATCTAGAGAAGGCTCGATCCCGCAAAGTGTCTAATAACTGATAGCGTTACACCGGGCACTACTAGGGGCACTACGTGGCCCACCAGCTCGAGTCAGCCTCTTCTACAGAGTACTATCGCGTGCCACGCACGTTGACTTACGCAATAGAGGGTCCCGTATCCAGGCGGGAGAATGCAGCCTGCCGGTAGCTGCGTGCGACTAGCGTAGCAGATCCCGTTTCCGCACTACATTCTCGTCAGCTTGATTATTGACGCCTGACCACTTTAGGACGGAAGGCAGTTGAGAGGTTAGAGAGGCGCACCTCAAAGATCCTTTTTTGCGAATACGAATCACATATGTCGGAGCCGGCAAGATTCTTTTGCTTGCACCAAGCGCACGGTGGAGCTCCCTGCGCAAGGGCGGTAGCGCCGGAAAGGGCGAAGACTGCGAGGACCGCGATACGCATAGTGTGTGTTACCGGGTAGGATTAGTAGGAGGGTTCGTGCTACAGTAGTACAAGGCTTTAGTGGGATGGTGGTAGAGAGGAGTCCGTTGCCGTCCCCCGGCACTTTGATCTGACTAAAATAGACGGGACTCTCCAGACGTGCGTCGCCAATGCTATAGGCTACAGCCAAGTCTCTTGGCCCGCCCAGCATTGAATCAAGATGGAATCCTTAGACTCCGTATTATTAGTCCCATCCTGCACTTGTTTGGGCATGTCCAGCAGTCGTTTGCGTGTATAGATTGGTCAAGCGCGTTCATGTTATCTTTGAGGTTCGCAACAGACTGGCATTACGCTTTTGGATCAAAATCGCTGTGCCTATTACATGCATGTTCTATCGCGAAATGCTGGTTGTGATGCACCGCCAGCGGAGCAGTCGGCTTCTGGCGGTTGTATAATCCAATGTCGCGTGGTGCTGCCGAATCCTACGGAGGTTGATCCTCCAACGTCTGATAACACAGCCTTCCGCACGCCGGCTAACACGCCAGTCTGGATACGAGCGCTGCATCTACCGCGCCGAATTGAGTCTCGCACATGGATCGACATCAACGTGGAAGTTTCCGAGTAATACCACTGTCTCGTCCCCCCGACAATAATGTCCCTCGTGATTTCTGAATCACACCCGCCCAGCATGCCACTTCTCTGCCGCCACTGCATCCGCGGATACCAGGTCTACCGTCTCCCATCGCCACTGATATGCTGCAGACCGCCACGCTGCTAGGAGTAGTATCGCCTGACCTCACGTGCCGTCGCCGCAAGCTCCCGAATCCTCTGCGATTTGACGTTCATTGATTCGTGTCCGGCTGTTTTGTCTGAAGCGAGGGTATGCGGGATGTACTGGGTGATACAGAGGAAGGGACGCCCCCTGATACCTTACCGCCGCCATGTTAAGCACGCTGCAGTGTCGGTGTCCTGGAAAGCTCCAGGTTGAGGTGGTCGGGTCTGATCTCAAGAGAGTGGATAAAGACTCAAGTCGAGGCCGATGGAAGCTGATTAGAGCAGAAGGTTGAAGGAGTGGTGCGAAGAAATCAAGATACTTTCCAATTTATTACGGGCTCCCTATCATTAGGACCGAGCTGTCCTACCTAGCAGAGAGATCAGGGTGTGTGGATGCATTGTGCATCTGAGCGTGCCTCGCCAAATCCTATGTGAGACTTGTCCGCCATTAAATTTCCCACGCATCGTATATCGTCGCAATGTATCGCGCCGGCAGGTATACCGTCGAAGATTTGTGGCGGCTTCAGCCTGTGGATGGTAGGAGCAATATCTGATCGGCGAAGGGGGATCGGGGTAGTGTAGTGCAAGGTAGCGGGCCGACGCGATAATTGAACGCGTCGATGTTGTGGGGGTTATTCTTAGCAGTAATTATAACAGTGGGTAGACTCTAAATAGAACAAGTGAATGCTAGTAGCATGTCTTACTAATACCTTATTAATTATATAAATCTATCTATAATACCTATATTTTATCTAGTCTTATATATATAGGCTTAGTACTAATTATATACTAAGGTAGATCTATAATTCTCCTCTATCTACTAATACTTAAACTAGTACTATAGGTCGCTATTAGCAGCTTTAGTAATTACTATTAAATATATATAAAGTATCTAGAACCTACTAGTAGTACCTAGAGTATATATATATATATATATAATTACTTAACTAATAAGTATAGACCTCGATTATTTCGCTAATTAGATAGTTTCCTTCTAAGTATAGACTTATTAATAAAGTAGTATAAGTCTATTATATACTAGTAAGGTCTATTAGTAGTAAGTATATACTTTCTAATAAAGCTATATAAGCCTATTATTTACTAGTATAGTCTATTAGTAGACATATAATCTTATTAGGTAGTAGCTAGTCTTATTATTTATAAAGGCATCTATCCTTCCTATATAAACCTTCTTCTTTATATTAATATCTACTTCTAATTATCTCTCCTATTAGTCTAATCTTTTAGCAACTTTATTAATTATACTTTTAGACTCTAATAGATACTAGAGTATTAGTAATTATAAGCGTTACTAAGAGTATAATATCTAGTAGTATAAATAAAGGCGCTATAGGTAGTATTCTTAGTAATAGCTCTAGTATTAGCTCTAGTAGTAACTCTCTAAGGAAGAATAATAGGAACTACTATAAGGAGCCTACTTCTATCTGCCTATTTAAGCGCGAAGCCTAGATTAAAGAGTTTATAGTACTAACTAAAGAGATTAATAGCCTTCTAAATAGCTTTACTAGTATAAAGATTAAAGATAATACTATAACTTATAAATAGTACTAGTCTATTATTAGGATATATAATAAGTAGCCAAAGCTTATCTATATAAAGTAAGGCCTAAAAGATAATTATATAAGGCTCTTCGCTAAGAACTATAAGAATAAAGATAGCCTATACTACCTAGAATATATACTAAAAGTTAATAACAACCTTAAAATAAATCCTTATAGTAGTAGTAACTATATTCTAAGTATTCTTATATTAGCTACTAAGAGTACTTATCTATACTCTAGTTCTAATATATATAGGCGCTATTATAAGAATCTAAGGTCTTTTCTCTTTAATAGCTATATTAGCTTCGAGGATAATAATAGTAATAATCTATTATTCTATAGTACCTACCTAGGCTATTTATATAATAATTAGATAGCGGGCTATAATTATAGTACTAAGAACGTATACGATAGGCTATCGATATAAAGGTATATAGTAGCATATAGAGCCTTAGTCTCTAATAATAGAGTAAGGTTAGAAACTAATTACTACCTTTGTTTAGTTACGAAGTAAAGCGTATAATATACGTATACGTACGTTACGTATAGCTTAGCTCTAGCCTAGCCGTCTAAGCCTATAGCTCGACTATCTAGTATTATTTGCCCTCTTCCTCTATAAGAGTCGTCTTAATACTTAGACTACTCCCTACTTATATAGAGCAAGTATTAGCCCTTTATAGTCTACTCTATAAGTAGCTCGTCCCTTCTACGAACCTCCCTCTATACTAGAGTAGTACTATAAATTATATCTTAGTTATAATCCGTATAATATAACTTCTTTATTATTATTATACGACGCGTACTATAAATACGCTTAACGCCTCTAGTTAGTCCTAGCGTAGGTTACCTATAATAATAGAGAGCTTCCGCCTATAGGAAGCTCCTATAGTAGAGATAATATATAGATATAAAGTTTACTCTACGTACGCTACCTTCCTAACTTTTTCCTTCTATATTAAATTATTAGTAATACCTCCTAAGGGTTCTAAGCGCGCTACTAGCGCTCCGCTAGCTACTCTTAGTATACTCGTACGCGCTCTACCTACTCCTAATATATCTTCTAGCTACTATACTTATAGTAAGGAGCCCCTTATCGACGACTATAAGCGTTACGCCTAATATATTAGCTTTAAGTATAAGTATTACCTACTCTAAATATACGAGACGCGTAGCTAACCCTACTCTAGAATATAAGTAGTATAATACGTATTTTAAGTTAGAGTAGTAGTAGTATTATAACTAGTATATATATTTGTATACTCTAAGTATATACTTCTCTAGCTTAGCGTAACTACTAATTAAGCTCGTAGCTATAGTAAGAATAACTATACCTATATTCTAATAAACTAGGCTATAGTAGTAGAGTATAATATTATACTCTATGCCTATACTAAGGCTAAGCGTATTAGGCGCGATACTAATACTTTAGAGGCTAACTATAAGGCTGCCTAGTAAGCGTTCCTAGATACTACTACAAACTAGCGTAAGCTACTTAAGATATGTCCCTTACCTACTTATTATATACTATAGGTATAACTTTTAGATACTAACTATCTATAGAGGCTATAGCGTTACTACGACTCTATCTTCTAGCGCTATCCTACTATTATAGCTAAGAGTAAGCGTACTACTAGCGCTACATAAGTAGGTAGTAATACCTAAGCTATTACTACTATAGTATAGAATACCTAGGCCCTAGTCGGCCTCTTCGAGCTTAGTCGCGCTATAAGTCTTTAGGCCTATTACTTACTTATTGTATACTAACCTCCTACTAGTTCCTTAAGGCCCGCGTACCTACTACTAACCTTAGTTATACTAATACTACTATAAGTAGGCTCTAGGCCCGCCTCGATAATAAGATAGAGGTAAGCTTATTCTACGAGTATTTCTTACTAGATTAGCGTATACTAATCTCTTACTAGGAGCGTAAGGGCCTTATAGGCCTTCTAGATCCTAAGGAGGATAATAAGATAAAGGAGGTAGAAGGTAATAAAGAGTAGCTCTACTCTAGGCACTCTTAGAGGATAAGTAGCTCTAGCTATAAGTATACTTAGCTCCTACGCCCCGCCTAGAGCTATAGTATAGGTAGCCTATAATATAGTTTTTCCTCTAGGCTTACTTCTTCTATTTCCCTTTATCTAAGCTCCTCTTACTCTTCTCCTATACTAAGTATACTTCGATTAGGTCCTTTAAACCCTTATAGTCTACCTTATTAACCTAGAGGTTATAGTCTTCTAGCTACTCCTTCTACTATACTAGGTACTAGCGTATACTACTATATACTCTAGTATCTCTAATAGCCTTAACCTTATACTTACTATCCTCTTTAGTAAGAGGTATAGAATAGGTAGGCTCCTTACCTACTTAGCTATTCTATAGCTCTAGTAGTAAGGCGTAGAAGATATTATAGATCTAGTACTAGGTAGGTAGTATTAAGTAATAAGCCTAATTACTAATTATGTCGAGTATCTAGAAAGGTCTAATAAACTAGGCTGCTATTTTCTTCTTAGGTACTAGTAGTTATAAGTTCTTAGTTAATAATAGTACTATATTACCTATAGAGTATACTTAGCGCTTATACTACGTATTATAGTACTCTGCTTGCTAGTTTACTATCTGTCGCTAATTCTCTTTTAGCTTCTTAGTTACGTCGCGTAGCTACTATATACGCTCTATAGTAGCTAGTACCCTCCTCTTAGTAGACTTGTCCTAAGGCGCTAGTATTAGAAAAGGTCAGAAACCTAGTACTACCTAGAAAGGTAATATACTAGTAGTAGTATTATTATATACGTTACTTATATACTTAGCCTATAGTAATAGCTCCGCCTAGTTATTCTACTTATTATTATAGTAATACTAGAGGTACTATTTTAGAGTCTAATTTGCCCGCTCTATTTAGCTATCTATTTATAGGTAAAATGCTATACTAAGCTTATACTTTAGCTACGCCTTATATATAAAGTCGCTCTAGTACTAGCTAGTAAAAACGCTACTCTAATCTAAGAGTGCGCCTTTAGGTATACTAAAATAGCGTACGACCTTATATATTAGGATATTCGCTAGCTCTATACTAGTATATATCTTATTAGTTAGGACGAAGATTACTATTTTAGAGAACCTATCGATAATTACTAGGATAGTATTATATACGTAGCTAAGGAGCTTACTTAGAGGCAGGTCTATAACAAAGTCTATTATAATTTCCTACTACGGCCTATTAGGTAATAGTAGAGTATACGCCTTACTATACCTATAATAGCGTCTGTTTTTTATTATCTAGTATATATAGTAGGTTCGAACATAGCTATTAACTTCTTTTACTATCTCTAGCTACTAGTACTTCCTTACTAGTAAGGCGAGAGTATAGTCTCTTCCGAAGTAGCTAGCTAATAGGTCGTTATAGTATAAGTATAGTAGCTACGCCTTTAATACTTCGTTACTTAGGACCTAAATACGACTCTCTCTATACTAGACGCTATACTTAAATTCCTAGTCCTCGCTAGTACTCTTAGAGCGCTCTAAGGCTACTTATAGCTTACGTAGTAAGGTCTCTAGGTTGCCTAAGACGCTACCTATTAGAGTCTTCTTTCTAGTTACTACTTTATAAATAAAGGCTAGTAGCGCTACTATAGGTTGACCCTCCTAAGGCTAGAGTAGAAGCTCTATACTCCTAGCCTACTATACGTACGCAACCTAGATATAATCTATAATAGGGTTATTAGTCTGCCTACTCTCTTATCCCTAGAATAATAGCTTGTTCCTTAGAGTTAGGAGGAGCGTATTTGCTACTTATATAGTAGGTATATAGTCTACGTAGTAAGAAGGTCTATTAGCTAGGTTATTAGTCCTCTTATTATACTTAATAGCGAAATCGAACCTTAATAAGTATATAGCCTACTAAGCCTAGCAGCTATTTAGCTACTTTACGCCTATAAAACCGCGAAGGTTATTATAGTTAGATAGTATATAAATTGTCTATAGCGCGCCTTTAAGATAGTAGCGCTACGTCTTAAAGCACTCGATAATTACTAGTAGCTCCTAATTATAGGTCTTATAGTTCTATTCTACTAGAGTAAGCTTCTAAGAGTAGAAGGCAATAGGGTGCTAATAAGTAGTATCCTTACCTATAAAGAGCTAGGAGAGGATACTACCTAAGGCGAACCTAGAGGTATCCGTCTCTATCTTAATTAGGAGCTTAGGGTCGTAATACTAGAGGATTAGAATAGTAGTAAAGGCTACTATAAGCGTACGAAACGTAGCTTCCTTAGGCTCTCCTTATAGGAATAGGCTCTCCTTCTCTTTAGTTATTATAGTAAGTAGTGCCGCTATCCTTAAGTAGTTTTTAATAAACTACCTATAGAAGTTAGCGAAGCTAAGGATACTCTAGACTTCCTTAAGGGTCTTAGGTACTAGCTACTCTTTAACTATACTAAGCTTACTCTTATCTATCGATATACTAGAGCTATTAATAACGAAGCCTAGGAACTCTAGTTAGTAGGTATAGAACTCGCATTTCTTCTAACTAGTATAGAGGGCGTATTTTCGCAGCTGCTCTAATATAAGGCGTAGGTACTTAGTATACTCTTCGCGTAAGTCGCTATAGATTAGGATATTATCTAGATATACTATATAGTAGATATTAATAAGGCCTATAAGGGCTTAGTTAATATATGCCTAAAAAGTCGTAGGAGCGTTAGTTAGCCTAAATAGCGTAACTAAGTACTCGAAATAGCTATAGTATATATAAAACATAGTCTTCTAGTAGTTGTCCTCCTTAATTAGGATCCTATAGTAGGTATCCTTTAGGTCTAACTTAGAGAACTATACTACCTGCCTAAGCTATATAAGTATCTTATCTATAAGAAGTAAGGGATATTAGTCTTTAATCGAGATCTTATTTAGCCCTCGGTAATCTATATATAACTATATAGTACTATCCTTCTTAGGAATAAATAGAATAGGAGTATCCGCCTCGCTAGTACTACGCTAGATCTAACTATTCTAAAGGGCCTAATCGAGATATTCTTGAAGTAGCTTAAGCTCTACTCCTAATAGATTATATAGAGGGCGAAAAGGTAGCTTCTTACTAACTTATAACGTAATAGTATACTCTACGCTATTAACGCGTTTAAGCTTAGCTATATTCTTCTTTTTAGTAAATATATTAGCGAAGTCCTTAACTTTGTTAGGAAGAGGTACTAGTCCTACTATTATACTAGTAGCGACTATAAATATATAAGATCTAGTCTTTAGCGACTAATAGAAACGCCTAGCGTTAAGTATACATATTATAGATAATATACTACTATAACGCTACTTATCTGTGTCGCTACGTACAATAATAGCCTACTAGTGCCTTTAAGGCTACTCTAGTAAAACTAGCGCTCTAGGTATATCTAAGGTAAAGAATATACCCTACGTATACTTCTTATATCTAGTACTATCTACTAGTCGGATCTTAAGCTAATACGCGCTATAATAATAGCCTCTCTTCCTCTAGAACGAATCTATAGTAGGAAGAGGCACGCTTACGACTCGTTTAAGCCTATGCTATAAGACGTAAGCTTAAGATATAATATTAATATCTATGTAATTATTAAGTAATATGTCTGTCTTAACTTTATCTCCTTCTACGATAATAACTACGCTATATAGGCGCTTTATAGATACTAGGGCTACGTCTAGACCTAGGGTATATTCTCTTATAGTCGAGGCTATAGAAGGGCTCCTTAACTAATAACTAGCCCTTACCTAATATACTACTACCTGCCTCTTATATAGTAAGTAGGCTTAAGTATAGCGTTAAGCCTTTATAGGCTCTACTACCTCTATCTTATAGGTAGAAGCTATTATCTCCTTCTTTAGAGTATAATAATCCCGCGCCTAATAGCTAGGTTTACTATAGTTATAATAGTTATTATTCTTATTAGCTACTCTGCTACTACTCCTAGTAGGCGGAGATAGTAGTAGCTTCTAGGAATCTTCTCTAGACTTCTTACTATCGCCCTTATTAGGCTTCTTATAGTCCTATTAGTTATAAGGTTTACTAGTAGTATACTTATATATAGTACGCGAGCCTCTTACCTCTACTTACTTAATCTAGGTTACTAGAGAGATTAATTTATCCTAAGTCTTTAGCGCTTAATAGTAGACTATAATAGCCTCGCTAAGAGTATCCTATAGCTTTATAAGTAAGTATTATATACGTTATATAGGCGTATAGAGTTCTATTTATTCTTCTAGTATAGCTAAGTATATAGTAAAGAATAAGGTACTCTACTTTTCGCTCTACTTAGCGCTCTTATACTATCGGGCGATAGTAAGCCTATAATTAGTAGGATCCTCGACTATATCTACTATCTCCTAGTAAAACATCTCCTAGGTATAGTCTAGCGCTAGGTTCGAGACCTTATACTTATTATACTAGGTCTCTAAGGTATCTCCTTTAAGGAATATACTCGCGTATATAATCTGCGCGTATATATCGCTATAGGCCTAGCCTAATAATACGAATACCTTCTCTAAATAGTAGATAAAGGTTCTTACTTCCTTTAGCATCTTATTAGAGAACTTTAATAAAGGTTCGAGGCGTAGGCTACCTAAGCTATATATAGGTATAGTAGGCAAGTTAGCTAACTACGTAGATAATATAGTCGCTACCTCTATAGCCTAGAAACCTACTACCTATAGGCGCTTATAACGCGCTATATCTACTTAGAGGTTATAGAGGCGTTACTCCTTATCTAGTACTACCTACTCTTACTTAAGACAAGCTTTCTCCTTATCGACTATCTCTCCTACTTCGAGCTAGTCGCCTCTAGCCTCTACGTCGTATTAGCGCTATATATAAGTAGGCGTAGAGCCTACTTAGCTAGGAGAGGGAATACTAGTTATTATAAGTACTCTATAGGCTATAACTAGAGTAGAATAATTAGAATTAAGAACGTATATAATAGGCTATCGATATAAAGGTATATAGTAGCGTATAGAGCCTTAGTCTCTAATAATAGAGTAAGGTTAGAAACTAATTACTACCTTCGTTTAGTTACGAAGTAAAGCGTATAATATACGTATATATACGTTACGTATAGCTTAGCTTACTAGCCTAGCTATCTAAGCCTATAGCTCGACTATCTAGTATTAAGTACCTATATAGCGACGCTACGCTAGTCTTCTTAGGCTAGTAGTCCTAGTAATAATAATAGTAATAAGAATAAGGAGGTACTAGAGAGTTCTAATAATAGTTCTACTTAGCTTCTAACTAGCCTAGCGTAGCGTAAGAGATTAGCTATATCGATTAGCTCTAATATCTCGATAGGTAGTTTTTATAGTACTAGTAATAGTAGATAGAGAAGCTCTACCTAGTAGTAGCTCTCTTAGAGCTCTTTATACTTTAATAAAGAGCGTGTTTATTAGGCTATAAAGATTCTAGTATACTATTCTTAGACTAATAGCTTTAGCGTAAGTAGTTAATCTTTAACTTTAACTACTACTATACTAATACCTATACTAAATAATACTAGATAGTCGAGCTATAGACTTAGATAGCTAGGCTAGTAAGCTAAGCTATATATAACATACGTATATATATACTATATACTTTGCTTTATAACTAAACAAAGATAGTAATTAGTTTCTAACCTTACTCTATTATTAGAGACTAAGGCTCTATACGCTACTATATACCTTTATATCGATAGCCTATTATATACATTCTTAATTCTAATTACTCTACTCTAGTTATAGCCTATAGAGTACTTATAATAACTAGTATCCTCCCTCCTAGCTAAGTAGGCTCTATACCTACTTATACGTAGCGCTAATATAACGCGGAGGCTAGAGGCGACTAGCTCGAAGTAGAGGAGATAGTTAATAAGAAGATAGCTTATCTTAAGTAAGAGTAGGTAGTACTAGATAAGGAGTAACGCCTTTATAACTTCTAAGTAGATATAGCACGTTATAAGTATCTATAGATAGCGGGTTTCTAGGCTATAGAGGTAGCGACTATATTATCTATATAGTTAGCTAACTCGCCTACTATACCTACGCGTAGCTTAGGTAGCCTATACCTCGAACCTCTATTAAAGTTGTCTAGTAAGATACTAAAGGAAGTAAGAATCTTTATCTACTATTTAGAGAAGGTATTCGTATTATTAGGCTAGGCCTATAGTAATATATACGCGCGGATTATATACGTAAGTATATTCCTCGAAGGAGATACTTTAGAGACCTAGTATAATAAGTATAAGGTCTCGAACCTAGCGCTAGACTATACCTAAGAGATATTTTACTAGGAGATAGTAGATATAGTCGAGGATCCTACTAATTATAGGCTTACTATCGCCCGATAGTATAAGAGCGCTAAGTAGAGCGAAAAGTAGAGTACCTTATTCTTTACTATATACTTAGCTATACTAGAAGAATAAATAGAACTCTATACGCCTACGTAACGTATATAATACTTACTTATAAAGCTATAGGATACTCTAGGCGAGGCTATTATAGTCTACTATTAAGCGCTAAAGACTTAGGACAAATTAATCTCTCTAATAACCTAGATTAAGTAAGTAGAGGTAAGAGGCTCGCGTACTATATATAAGTATACTACTAGTAAACCTTATAACTAATAGGACTATAAGAAGCCTAATAAGGGTAATAGTAACAAGTCTAGAGAAGATTCCTAGAAGCTACTACTACCTCTACCTACTAGGAGTAGTAGTAGAGTAGCTAATAAGAACGACAACTATTATAACTATAGTAAACCTAGCTATTAGGCGTAGGATTATTATACTCTAAAGAAGGAGATAATAGCTTCTACCTATAAGATAGAGGTAGTAGAGCCTATAAAGGCTTAATACTATACCTAGGCCTACTTACTATATAAGAGGCAGATAGTAGTATATTAGGTAAGGGCTAGTTATTAGTTAAGGAGCCCTTCTATAGCCTCGACTATAAGAGAATATACTCTAGGTCTAGACGTAGCCCTAGTACCTACGAAGCGCCTATATAGCGTAGTTATTATCGTAGAAGGAGACGAAGTTAAGATAGATATATTACTTAATAATTATATAGATATTAATATTATATCTTAAGCTTACGTCTTATAGTATAGGCTTAAACGAGTTATAAGCGTGCCTCTTCCTATTATAGATTCGTTCTAGGAGAAGAGAGGCTATTATTATAGCGCGTATTAGCTTAAGATCTAACTAGTAGATAGTACTAGATATAAGAAGTATACGTAGGGTATATTCTTCGCCTTAGATATACCTAGAGTGCTAGTTTTGCTAGGGCGGCCTTAGAGGCGCTAGTAGGCTATTATTATATATAGTAATATAGATAAGTAGCGTTATAATAGCGTGTTATCTATAATATATATACTTAACGCTAGGCGCTTCTATTAGTTACTAAAGACTAAATCTTATATATTCGTAGTTACTACTAGTATAATAGTAGGACTAGCACCTCTTTCTAATAAAGTTAAGGACTTCGCTAATATATTTACTAATAAGAAGAGTGTAGCTAAGCTTAGGCGCGTTAATAGCGTAGAGTATACTATTACGTTATAAGTTAGTAAGAAGCTACCTTTTTGCCTTCTATATAATCTATTAGAAGTAGAGCTTAAACTACTTTAAGAATATCTCGATTAGGCCCTTTAGAATAGTTAGATCTAGCGTAGTACTAGCGAGGTAGGTACTCCTATTCTATTTGTTCCTAAGAAGGATAGTACTATATAGTTATATATAGATTACTAAGGGCTAAATAAGATCTCGATTAAAGACTAATGCCTCTTACCTCTTATAGATAAGACGCTTACGTAGCTTAGGCAGGTAGTATAGTTCTCTAAGTTAGACCTAAAGGATATATACTATAGGATTCTAATTAAGGAGGATAACTACTAGAAGACTATATTTTATACGCGCTATAGCTATTTTAAGTACTTAGTAATACTATTTAGGCTAACTAACGCTCTCGCGACTTTTTAGGCATATATTAACTAAGCCCTTATAGGCCTTATTAATATCTACTACGTAGTATATCTAGATAATATCCTAATTTATAGTAACTTACGCGAAGAGTATACTTAGTACCTATGCCTTATATTAGAGTAGCTATAGAAATACGCCCTCTATACTAGCTAGAAGAAATGCGAGTTCTATACCTACTAACTAGAGTTTCTAGGCTTCGTTATTAATAGCTCTAGTATATCGATAGATAAGAGTAAGCTTAGTATAGTTAAAGAGTAGCTAGTACCTAAGACTCTTAAGGAAGTCTAGAGTTTCCTTAGCTTCGCTAACTTCTATAGGTAGTTTATTAAGAACTACTTAAGGATAGTAGTACTACTTACTATAATAAGTAAAGAGAAGAGTAGCCTATTTCTATAGGGAGAGCCTAAGGAAGCTATATTTTGTACGCTAATAGTAGCCTTTACTACTACTCTAATCCTCTAGCCTTATAACTCTAAGCTCCTAATTAAGATAGAGACAGATACCTCTAGGTTCGCCTTAGGTAGTATTCTCTCCTAGCTCTTTATAGGCGAGGATACTACTTATTAGCACTCTATTACTTTCTACTCTTAGAAGCTTACTCTAGTAGAACAGAACTATAAGACCTATAATTAGGAGCTACTAGTAATTGTCGAGTACTTTAAGACGTAGTACTACTACTTTAAAGGCGCGCTATAGGTAATTCGCGTACTATCTAACTATAATAACTTTTATAGTTTTATAGGCGTAAAGTAGCTAAATACCTACTAGGCTTAGTAGGCTATATACTTATTAGAGTTCGATTTCGCTATTAAGTATAATAAGAGGACTAATAACCTAGCTAATAGACCTTCTCGCTACGTAGACTATATACCTACTATATAAGTAGTAAATACGCTCCTCCTAACTCTAAGAAATAAGCTATTATTCTAGAGATAAGAGAGTAGGCAGACTAATAACTCTATTATAGATTATATCTAGGTTATATACGTATAGTAGGCTAGGAGTATAGAGCTTCTACTCTAGCCTAAGAAGAGTTAACTTATAGTAGCGCTACTAGCCTTTATTTATAAGATAGTAACCTAGAAGAAGACTCTAATAGGCGGCGTCTTAGGTAACTTAGAGACCTTACTACGTAAGCTATAAGCAGCCTAAGAGCGCCCTAAGAGTACTAGTAAGGACTAGGAATTTAAGTATAGCGTCTAGTATAGGGAGGGTCGTATTTAGGTCCTAAGTAACAAAGTATTAAAGGCGTAGCTACTACGCCTATACTACGACGACCTATTAGCTAGCTACTTCGAAAGAGACTATACTCTCGCCTTACTAGTAAGGAAGTATTAATAGCTAGAGATAGTAAAAGAAGTCGATAGCTATATCCGAACCTACTATATATACTAGATAATAAAAAACAGACGCTATTATAGATATAGCGAAGCGTATACTCTACTATTACTTAATAGGCTATAGTAGGAAATTATAATAGACTTTATTATAGACCTACCTCTAGGTAAGCTCCTTAGCTACGTATATAATACTATTCTAGTAATTATTAATAAGTTCTCTAAAATAGTAATCTTCGTCCTAACTAATAAGATATATACTAGTATAGAGCTAGCGAATATCCTAATACGCAAGGTTATATGCTATTTTAGTATGCCTAAAGGCGTACTCTTAGATTAGAGTAGCGTTTTTACTAGCTAGTACTAGAGCGACTTTATATATAAGGCATAGCTAAAGTATAAGCTTAGTATAGCATTTTACCTATAAATAGATAGCTAAATAGAGCGGGCAAATTAGACTCTAGAATAGTACCTCTAGTATTACTATAATAATAAGTAGAATAACTAGGTAGAGCTATTACTATAGGCTAAGTATATAAGTAACGTATATAATAATACTACTACTAGTATATTACCTTTCTAGGTAGTACTAGGTTTCTAACCTTTTCTAATACTAGCGCCTTAGGACGAGTCTACTAAGAGGAGGGTACTAGCTACTATAGAGTATACGTAGTAGCTACGTAATATAACTAAGAAGCTAAAAGAGAATTAGTAATAGATAGTAAACTAGCGAGTAGAGTACTATAATACGTAGTATAAGCGCTAAGTATACTCTATAGGTAATATAGTACTACTATCGACTAAGAACTTATAACTACTAGTACCTAAGAAGAAAATAGTAGCCTAGTTTATTAGACCTTTCTAGGTACTCGACATAATTAGTAATTAGGCTTATTATTTAGTACTACCTACCTAGTACTAGATCTATAATATCTTCTACGCCTCGCTACTAGAGCTATAGAATAGCTAAGTAGGTAAGGAGCCTACCTATCCTATACCTCTTACTAAAGAGGATAGTAAGTATAAGGTTAAGGCTATTAGAAGTACTAGAGTATATAGTAATATACGCTAGTACCTAGTATAGTAGAAGGGGTAGCTAGAAGACTATAACCTCTAGGTTAATAAAGTAGACTATAAGAGTTTAAAGGACCTAATTAAAGTATACTTAGCGTAGGAGAAGAGTAAGAGGAGCTCGGGTAAAGAGAAATAGAAGAAGTAAGCTGTTAACAACTAACTAGCAGGTTATACGTACCGAAGTATAAAGTAACCCAAACAGGTAAGCGTCGGTAGCTTCTAAAGACAAGTTCCTAAAGAGGAAGGAATACTAATATATAATAATAAATAATAATAGTTTAATAATAGTCGATTCTAATTAGTCGATTACTAATATAAGTTAAATATAGTCTGAATAGGTTTATCCTATGCTCCTATATATAACTAGAATCTCCTATTATTAGTCTCTACTCTACTATGCTCTCTATACTCTCTTAAGAGTAGCGAGAGTAGCGAGAGTAGCCTATAGGTACTCTCTCGCCTAGGGCTGCGCCCTAGAGAGCGTCCTATAGCGCTTGCGTAACTTGGTTCTCCTTGTATGTCTAATCGCTTAAGCTCTATTAGTATCTAATTGTTTAGGCCCTACTAGTTGCTAAGACTTTAATCGTAACGATTTATAACACTATCCCCCTTTTAGCCTAGCTTTGTCCTAAAGCTTATTATCTGTGTCCTTATCTTGCCTAAACTTTATAACTATGTCTTCTTTCCTCTATCCTACTACTTAGTCTAAATTAACCTAGCGTCGGAAACGTAAAGCCGCTTAGATCTTTCGTAATAGGGAAGTCGCTATAAAGCCTTATAAAGCGTATTAGAGGGAGAGTCGCGTATATTAGGTATATATTTTGTCTAGTTAGTATGCGGAATGTTAGTAGAGGAATCTAAAGAGTTATAACGCTAGGGTTATAGAAAATAAGTAGAAGCGTCTTACTTCTTAACGTAAGAAGCTACTTTAAGAGCTTAATTCCGTAAAGGCTAAACTAGCTAAAGCGCACGTAAAAGAGATATACCTTCGTAAATAGCTAGATCTTATAGATTAGAAAGTAGCGGAGGGTCGTGCCCTAGAAGATTAGGCCTTATTAGAGGAGGACAAGGAAGTATAAAGGGAATTTGAAGTCCTCGATCCCGATCCTATAGCACTTAGTATCGTAGTAGGACTAGCCTTATCCCCTTAGACCTAGAGCGCTTACGACGGCCTTCCTAACTCCTTCTAGGAGGGGCCCCTTCCTAATTTCCTCGAGAGTAGCGACCTTGCACTAGAAGCTAGAAGCGGTTTATAAGGCTGCTAAAGCGGCTATCGAACCTACTCGAACTCTCGGATTTTTTCCTAGTAGTTAGTTATATAAGCTTCTAGTTCCTAGGTATTTTCTGAACTTAGATATCCCTTTTACTTAACTAAGTACTAATTGTCTTTATAGTCTAGAATCTTCTCGACTTCGAATTCGTTTTCTTCTTATATTTCGTAATAAAATGTTTCCTATAAGGGTATGTCTAGGTCTGCTAGTTCTAAGAGTAACATATAGAATATAGGGTGTATTTTGGCGTCCTTTAGGAGCGTTAATTTGTAGTTAACTAGTCCTCTAACTTCTTTAATTAAGAATAGTCCGACCTTCTTATAGTCTAGTTTCTTTATTAGTCTTCGTGTCTTTAAGTTTTTAGTAAGGAGATACACCTTATCCCCCCTCTTTAGCTAAGGTGCGATTCTTATAGTTGTGTCTTATAGTCTTCTCTATTCGTACATAATCTGTTTCTGTGCTTCTTTATAGACGTTTTTAAGATTACTTACCCAGACTATCGCAGCCTAAGTAGCCTTGTAGTAGTATTCGGGTCTAAAGATATTAGGATTCCTTCCGAAATTTAGAAAGAATAGTAATCTGCCTGTTATTATAGAGTCTATGTTATTAATTACTAACTAGGCTATTAGTAGTAGTGTTACCTAATTGTTTATTATTTTGTTAATATAGTATCGTAGGTATGTCTTAAGAGTCTAGTTTATTCTTTTCGTTTGTCCGTCCGTCTACGGATAAAATGCTATTAACAGCTTCTACCTCGTTCTAAGAAGTGCTAGAAGTGTCTTCTAGTACTATAATATAAAGAGTTTGTCCCTGTCTATTATATATACTTTCTAAGTACTATAGTATCTAACCAGCCTATCGAGCACTAGATACGCTAGCTGCTCCGCTATTATTAACTTGTTATATAGTATAAAGTGTGCGTACTTCGTTACTCTATCGACTATATTAAGTATTAAGTTATAGCTATGTCCTATTACTAGGTCCTTTAACTTCGGTAGTTTAATAATAAAGTCTATTATAACCTTGTCCTATAGTTGTTCTAGTACTTTAGAGAATTGAATGTCTCCGTAAGGCGCGTATTATTCTGCCTTATTTTGTCTGTAACGTACATACTTCTTAATATAGTTATATACTTATTATCGCATCTATAGGAATTCGAAATGCCTTTATATTAAGCGTACTATCTTCGTAATTCCTAGGTGCCCTTATATAGGTTTGTTATAGTACCTCCATATATAGTTCTTAATGCCTACTTCTAGCACTTAGAATTTCCCTTTACTTACTAGGAATTCCTCTATCTCGTTATTAAGAATCCTAATTATCTCGTTAAATTCCTTAACATTAGCGCTAAGGCTTCTGTCGTTATTAATTTTTAATACCTAATGCTCGAACTTATCCTTTGTTTCTATATAGTCGCTTCGTTATAATAAAGCGTCTGCTCTTACGTTTTCTTTTCCTAGAGTATATCTGATTTCGAACTTATACTAACTAAGAAGTTCTGCCTATCTAACTTGTCTCCTTATAAGGTCCTTCGTAGTTATAAAGTATAGTAAGTTCTTATAATTAGAGTATATTGTTAGTCCTAGTGCTCCTTTATAGTAAACTCTCTAGTATTATAATACTAATACGATTATAAGTAGTTCCTTATCGTATATATCGTAGTTTTGTTTAGCTAGTATTATCTTTCGAGAATAGTAGGCAATAGGTCTACGTTTTCTATCGTCTTCCTAGGTAAGGCATACTCTAATTACTAGGTCTAATATATCTGTCTTAACCTAAATCGGCTTATTCGTGTCGAATATAGCTAGTATTAAGCATTCCGCCGTAGCGTCTTTCAACCTTTAAAAGGCCTCCTAATGTTTATTTTCCTAATTGAACGTAGCGTCCTTCTTCGTAAGGTTCGTTAATATAGCTAAGATTGTCGAGTAGTCTTTAATAAACTTCCGATTATAGTTTATAAGTCCTAAGAATGCCTAAACGTCCTTAACGCATTTTGGTATTAGCTATTCTTATACTGCTTTGATCTTGTTAGAGTCGACGCTTAATCCCTTCGTGCTTATAATAAATCCTAGGAATTTGACTTCCTTCTTATAGAACTCGCATTTTTCTGGGTTAACCTATAGGTTCCGTTCCTATAGTTTCCTAAATACTTTCTATATATGCTCGGTATGTTATTATAGCGTCCTATTAGTATAAACTAGTATGTTATCGAGGTATGCTACTATAAAGTCGTCTAAATACTCTCGTAGGGTGTTGTTAATTATGTCCTAGAAACTAGCTAGTACGTTAGTTAATCCGAAAGGTATAACTAAGAACTTATATAGTCTATAGCGTAACCTAAATACTATCTTCTATTCTTCTCCCTTAGCTATCTATATAAGGTAGTAGCTATTCTATAAGTCTAAGGCTATAAACTATTAGGCTCCTAAAAGTCTGTCCTATAGTTCTCTAATGTTAGGTAGAGGGTACTAATTCTTGATTATAATATCGTTAAGTTTCTAGTAATCCTACATATATCGTAACTTTCTATTCTTCTTTAGTACAAACATTATTAGTAAAGCTGCCGAGGACTCCGATTTCTAGATATATCCCTTTGCTTCGTTTTCCTATATCTATTCCTATTCAGCTTCTAGTTCTTTGCCTAACTTAGCGTATAGTAGTCCAAATAGCGGTACTTTTCTAGGCTAAAGTCGGATTTTGTAGTCCTACGCCTAATATTTTAGTAAGGCTACTAATCCTGTTTCTTCTTTAAAGAGCGGCGCAAACTCCTTATACTCTTCTAGGATTCTAGGTACTGCGATTTCACTATATACTATAACTTTCTTGTAATCTAGTAGACTCTTTCTAGTATCTATCTAGTTCGCGCTTTGTTATTAAAGTCCGCTATTCGCTAAGAAATATATCTCGTATAGTTTCTTCTACTTATCTACTATTATTTGCTATCGATGCGTAGGTCTTCTAATATGTTCGTATATATATTAATCAAAGGTAAGTACTCCTATCCTCTAGTTAATAACTAGGTTATATCTCCTTAACTAAGGGTTGCCTAGTACGACATCGTGCCTAGCTATTAGTATTACGTCTAAGACAATCTCCTCGCGATACCCTTAAGTAATATATAATAGAGGTACTATCTCTCTATCTACGTTAGGTAAGCGTAATCTATTTACTATAATTACCTTATACCTATCCGGTTTCTAGCGCGTTATAATCGCGTTCCTTTAAACGTAGTCCTTCGATATAAAGCTGCTACTAGCTCTACTATCGATTATTACTATCGTAGGTATTCCGTTTATAATACTCTTAGTCTTAAAGACTCCTATCTTGCTATTACTATTACTAGTGCTAGAATTATTTTCTTAAGCCTTATAGATATTATTATACTTGTGTTAATCGCTTATATCGACTAAGTTTACTCGTTTCCTAAATCGAATAGTAATACATTCCCGTGTTCCGCTATAGTAGGTATCCTATAGATCTTTATAGGGTACTATCGTCGTTCGAACTCCTTCTACTATTCTATTATAAGGAGTTATTAATTCTAATAGTCTTGTATCTTTCTTCTAAGTTGCTTTCGGATCTATTCTCTATATTAGGTAGCCTTATATCTTGCTTTCCTATCGTCGGTTAGAACAAGTTTCTACTCTTCGTACTTTAAGACTTAGATCGCTTAGATCGTCCTAAATTAAGCTTATAGTGTTTTAATCTAGTCTCGCATCTCTCTTATTACGTGCAGCCCTCCTAGTATTAGATATCCTCTATTACTAGTAAACTAACTCCCGACTAGTAGCACATCCCTAATATATTGTCTAAAGCTTTGTTCTTCTCTATATACTAGTCGATACTTCTAAAACATTCTTCGAAGCTACTTAATTAAGAGGTCAAATTATTCTAGGTATAGATAGCGCTTTCTTCCGAGTGTTAGGAACACTTCCTTATATCGCTTTACGATTATAGCAAACATAATTATAGCCTCCGTATAGCCTAATATAGTAAATTCGATAAGGTCGTCCTTACTTATATCGTTTATACTCTCCTACTCTTCTTCTAAAGTGTCGTCTCCTTCGCTATCCTTAGTTTTAGTCGTTTCGTTACTTTATCCTTTAGTAACGTTAACTTCTTCTATACGTTACTAGTCCTATCTCGTTTACTATCTATTCCGTAATATTTTATGTACTAATATAGTAATCTTCTCGATCTGTAGCTATTCGCCTTTATATAGTAATATCTAGTTCTATATAGTGTTTGCTACAATTTCTGCAATCTTAATTAGTATGTTATATTACTATAGCAGGTCTTCGATATCTAGGCTTAGCTATTCTTAGATCTCGAACGTCCGAGTTTTATAGATAGGTCCTTCTATACTTATTCTAACATATATCTATCGGGTTTATTACGCTAGTTCTACCTATCTAGCTTAGAGTTTTTTGTCTCTATGCTTCTAGCACGTATTGTTATAGTAGTTTAACTATATTTCTACGTCGTATAGCTTTATCCTTTCGCTCTATAGTATAGATAGTCGTGTAGGTTCCTAGTTTAACTCTAAGGCTCGGTGTAGGGCTTCGTTCGTCCCCTTTTCTTCGTCCTTATCGTTAGTATTATTACCTTCGATTCCTATTACGTCTTCCTATTCCTAGGTGTCTTCTAGGGTTTCTAGAATCTTATCTACGCACTCTATAGATCCGAATTCGTGTTCCGGAGCTATAGGTAGGACCTAGCCGAGAGTTATATCTAGCTTCTAGATTGCTCTATTTACTAGTTCTGTCTACTCTATAGTAGTATCATTTATCCTTACTAGCGTGTCTAATTGCTTAGGCGCCCTAGCGAGGTTCTCGTAGTTGCTTATAGACAGATTATACTCCTTAGGGTTCTAGCTATAACCTCCCTTAGATATTAGCTCGTCCGAGGCTCTAAGGGTTATCCCAAACTCCTGAATTCGTTCTATCGAGTTAAACTATTGTTGGGGCACTCTATTCTTCGACTTATAGTCCCTTACTATATGTCCTATCTTCGAATAACTATAGCACTTAATTCTAGTCTTCTTACCTTAGGATCCTTTTCCCTTAGGTCTTCTATTATCGAGTCGCTACGTATTATTTGCTTTCTAATCTATAGCATTATAGTTGTTACCTCGATTATATCTTCCTCTGGTTCGGTTAGTAGGTATAAAGCTATATTTCCTATTATTACGATTGTAGCGCTTCTCTATCGCACGCTTATATAATATGTTATTAAGTTGGATCGCGCTAGAAATAAGTCGGTCTAAGTTGTCGTTCGAGGCTCCGTCGCATATAAGTTCGTCCTTAACGTTATCTTTTAAGCTACGTCTAAATATAACTATTAGGGCATCGTCGTCCTATTCGGTAACTTAGGTATGTTATTTAAACTTAGTAGCATAGTCGGATACTAACGTCTTCTAAACCAAATGTTAGATAACCCTAGTTGAAACTTCCTTATTATTATAGACTCTATAGATCCTATTAAGCTCCTCTTTGAATTTGTTAAAGTTCCTAAAAAGTCCTTTCTTATTAGTGCTATTACTAAGGTACTTAGTAAGGTAGGGTTTGATCTATTTCTAAGCGTTACTACGTAGGTAGGTAGTAGCGAACAAGGTTTTGTTCTACGTAATACTATTAAATAAGAAGTATAGTTATATTTAGTTAAGCTATTCCTTAAGCTTAACTCGGTCTCTATAGTAGAGGTCTGGTTTAGTAACCTTCGTAGCTTTGTCCGTAGTCCTTACTTATGTCGATCCTCTAGTATTACTTAGAGTTAGGGTCCCCGAAGTGTTCCTCGATATAGAACTTATACTTAAGGGTGTTCAAAGTGTTAACAACTAACTAGTAGGTTATACGTACCAAAGTATAAAGTAACCTAAATAGGTAAGTATTAGTAGCTTCTAAAGACAAGTTCCTAAAGAGGAAGGAGTACTAATATATAATAATAAACAATAATAGTTTGATAATAGTCGATTCTAATTAGTCGATTACTAATATAAGTTAAATATAGTCTGAATAGGTTTATCCTATGCTCCTATATATAACTAGAATCTCCTATTATTAGTCTCTACTCTGCTATACTCTCTATACTCTCTCGAGAGCAGCGAGAATAGCGAGAGCAGCCTATAGGTACTCTCTCGCCTAGGGCTACGCCCTAGAGAGCGTCCTATAGCGCTTATACAACTTAGTTCTCCTTCTATGTCTAATCGCTTAAGCCCTATTAGTATCTAATCGTTTAGGCCCTACCGGTTACTAAGACTTCAATCGTAACGATTCATAATATAAGCCTAGAGAGAAAAGTATATTATAGGCTACCTATACTATAGCCCTAGGTAGGGCGCGAGAGCTAAGTATACTTATAGCTAGAGCTACTTATCCTCTAAGAGTGCCTAGAATAGAGCTACTCTTTATTACTCTCTACTCCCTCTATCTTATTATCCTCCTTAGGACCTAGAAGGCCTATAAGGCCCTTATGCTCCTAGTAAGAGATTAGTATGCGCTAATCTAGTAAGGAATACTTATAGAATAAACTTACCTCTATCTTATTATCGAGGCGGGCCTAGAGCCTACTTATAGTAGTATTAGTACGACTAAGGTTAGTAGTAGGTACGTAGGCCTTAAGGAACTAGTAGGAGGTTAGTATATAATAAGTAAGTAATAGGCCTAAAGACTTATAGCGCAACTAAGCTCGAAGAAGCTAACTAGAGCCTAGATATTCTATACTATAGTAGTAATAGCTTAGGTATTACTACCTACTTACGCGGCGCTAGTAATATACTTACTCTTAGCTATAATAGTAGGATAGCGCTAAGAGATAGAGTTATAGTAATACTATAGCCTCTATAGATAGTTAGTATCTAAAGGTTATACCTATAGTATATAATAAGTAGGTAAGAGACATACCTTAAGTAGCTTATACTAGTTCGTAGTAGTATCTAGGAACGCTTACTAGGTAGCCTTATAGTCGGCCTCTAAAGTATTAGTATTGCGCCTAATATACTTAGTCTTAGCGTAGGCGCGGAGTATAATATTATACTCTACCGCTATAGCCTAGTTTATTAGAATATAGGTATAGTTATTCTTACTATAGCTATAAGCTTAATTAGTAGTTACGCTAAGCTAGAGAAGTATATACTTAGAGCGTACGAATATATATACTAGTTATAATACTACTACTACCCTAACTTAAAACATATATTATACTACTTATATTCTAGAGTAGAGTTAGCTACGCGTCTTATATATTTAGAGTAGGCGACACTTACGCTTAAGGCTAATATATTAGGCATAATACTTATAGTCGTCGATAAGAGGCTTCTTACTATAAGTATAGTAGCTAGAAGGCGTATTAGAAGTAGGTAGAGCGCGTATAGGTATACTAGGAGTAGCTAGTAGAGCGCTAGTAGCACGCTTAGAACTCTTAGAAGGTATTACTAATAATTTAATATAGAAGGAAAAAGTTAGGAAGGTAGCATATATAGAGTAAACTTTGTACCTACGCGCTATCTCTACTATAGAAGCTTCTTATAGATAGAAGCTCCCTATTATAGTAGGCAACCTATACTAGGACTAATTAGAGGTATCGAGCGTATTTATAGTATACGTCGTATAATAATAATAAAGAAGTTATATTACGCGGATTATAACTAAGATATAATTTATAGTACTACTCTAGTATCGAGGGAGGTTTATAGAAGGGACAAGCTACTTATAGAGTAGACTATAAAGAGCTAACGCTTACTCCGCGTAAGTAGAGAGTAGTCCGAGTATTAAGATAACCTTTATAGGAGAAGGGGGCAAATAATACTAGATAGTCGAGCTATAGGCTTAGACGGCTAGGCTAGTAAGCTAAGCTATATATAACGTACGTATATATATACTATACGCTTCGCTTCGTAACTAAACGAAGGTAGTAATTAGTTTCTAACCTTACTCTATTATTAGAGACTAAGGCTCTATACGCTACTATATACCTTTATATTAATAGCCTATTATATACGTTCTTACTAAAGTACTAGCGCGCTTATATTAGGCCTTAACTTACTTTATAGCAAACTATAATAATACTATAAGAAATATCTAGAAGCCTAATAGATAGTAATAGTAGTAGATATTAGTAAGATCTTAAGAACATATACGATAGGCTATCGATACAAAGGTATATAGCAGCGTATAGAGCCTTAGTCTCTAATAATAGAGCCCGGTTAGAAACTAATTACTGCCTTCGTTTAGTTACGAAGCGAAGCGCATAGTATACGTATATATACGTTACGTATAGCTTAGCTTACTAGCCCGGCCGTCTGAGCCTATAGCTCGACTATCTAGTATTATTTGCCCCCTTCCTCTATAAGGGTCGTCTCGACACTCGGACTACTCCCTACTTACGCGGAGCAAGCGTTAGCTCTTTATAGTCTACTCTATAAGTAGCTTGTCCCTTCTACGAACCTCCCTCTATACTAGGGCAGTACTATAAATCGTGTCTTAGTTATAATCCGCGTAATATGACTTCTTTGTTATTATTGCGCGACGCGTGCTATAAATACGCTCGACGCCTCTAATTAGTCCTAGTATAGGTTGCCTATAACGATAGGGAGCTTCCGCCTATAGGAAGCTTCTATAGTAGGGATAGCGCGTAGATATAAAGTTTGCTCTACGCACGCTACCTTCCTAACTTTTTCCTTCTATATTAAATTATTAGCAATACCTCCTAAGGGTTCTAAGCGCGCTGCTAGCGCTCCGCTAGCTACTCCTAGTATACTCGCACGCGGCCTACCTACTCCTAATACGCCTTCTAGCTGCTATACTTATAGCGAGGAGCCCCTTATCGACGACTATAAGCGTTACGCCTAATATATTAGCCTTAAGCGTAAGTGTCGCCTACTCCGAACATACGAGACGTATAGCTAACCCTACCCTAGAGTATAAGTAGTATAATACGTATTTTAAGTTAGAGTAGTAGTAGCGTTATAACTAGTATATGTATTCGCACGCCCTAAGTATATACTTCTCTAGCTTAGCGTAACTACTAATTAGGCTCGTAGCTATAGTAAGAACAACTACACCTATATTCTAATAAACTAGGCTATAGCAGCAGAGTATAATATTATACTCCGCGCCCGCGCCGAGGTAGAGCGTATTAGGCGCGACGCTAATATCTTAGAGGCCGACTATAAGGCCGCCTAGTAAGCGTTCCTAGATGCTACTACGAACTAGCGTAAGCTACTTAAAGTATGTCCCTTACCTACGTATTATATACTATAGGTATAACCTTCGGATACTAACTATCTATAGAGGCTATAGCGTTACTATAACTCCGTCCCTTAGCGCTATCCTACTATCGCGGCTAAGAGTAAGCGTACTACTAGCGCCGCGTAAGCGGGTAGTAATACCTAAGCTATTACTACTATAGTATAGAATACCTAGGCCCTAGTTAGCCTCTTCGAGCTTAGTCGCGCTATAAGTCTTTAGGCCTGTCGCTTACTTGTCGCGTGCTAACCTCCTACTAGTTCCTTAAGGCCCGCGTGCCTACTACTAACCTTAGTCGTGCTAATGCTACTATAAGTAGGCTCTAGGCCCGCCTCGACGACGAGATAGAGGTAAGTTTGTTCTACGAGTGTTCTTTACTAGATCGGCGTATACTAATCTCTCGCTAGGAGCGTAAGGGCCTTATAGGCCTTCTAGGTCCTAAGGAGAATAATAAGATAGAGGGGGTAGAGGGTAATAAAGAGTAGCCCTACCCTAGGTACCCTTAGAGGATAAGCGGCTCTAGCCGTAAGTATACTTAGCTCCCGCGCCCCGCCTAGGGCTATAGTATAGGTAGCCTATAATGCACTTTTCCCTCTAGGCTTACTTCTTCTATTTCCCTTTGCCCGAGCTCCTCTTACTCTTCTCCTACGCTAAGTATGCTTCGATTAGGTCCTTTAAACCCTCGTAGTCTGCCTTATTAACCTAGAGGTTGTAGTCTTCCAGCCACTCCTTCTACTATACTAGGTACTAGCGTATACCGCTATATACCCTAGTACCTCTAATAGCCTTAACCTTATACTCGCTATCCTCTTCGGCGAGGGGCATAGGATAGGTAGGCTCCTCGCCTACTCGGCCGTTCTATAGCTCTAGTAGCGAGGCGTAGAAGATATTATAGATCTAGTACTAGGTAGGTAGTACTAAACGATAAGCCTAATTGCCGATTACGTCGAGCACTTAGAAAGGTCTAATAAACTGGGCTGCTATTTTCTTCTTAGGTACTAGCAGTCGTAAGTTCTTAGTCGATAGTAGTACTATATTACCTATAGAGTATACTTAGCGCTTATACTACGCGTTATAGTACTCCGCTCGCTAGTTTACTATCTATCGCCAATTCTCTTTTAGCTTCTTAGTTATATCGCGTAGCTACTACGTACGCTCTATAGTAGCTAGTACTCTCCCCTTAGTAGACTCGTCCCGAGGCGCTAGTATTAGGGAAGGTTAGAAACCTAGTACTACCTAGAAAGGTAACATACTAGTAGCGGTATTATTATATACGTTGCTCGTATACTTAGCCTATAGTAATAGCTCCGCCTAGTTATTCTACTTATTATTATAGTAATACCGGAGGTACTATTCTAGGGTCTAATTTGCCCGCTCTATTTAGCTATCCGTTTGTAGGTAAAACGCCGTACTAAGCTTATACTTTAGCTACGCCTTATATACGAAGTCGCTCTAGTACTAGCTAGTAAAAACGCTGCCCTAATCTAAGAGTGCGCCTTTAGGCATGCCGAAACGGCGTACGACCTCGCGTATTAGGATATTCGCTAGCTCTACGCTAGTATATATCTTATTAGTTAGGACGAAGATTACTATTTTAGAGAACCTGTCGATAATTACTAGGATAGTATTATATACGTAGCTAAGGAGCTTACTTAGAGGTAGGT
>JABBMZ010000174.1:0-40228 GCA_013403795.1 Teratosphaeria pseudoeucalypti | reverse complement strand
CATGTGAGGTGGTGGGTGACGGTGGTGGTCATGGTGGGTGAGGGTGGTCATGGTGGGTGAGGGGGGTCATGGTGGGTGAGGGGGGTCATGCGGAGCAGGAAGATCCTTCAAGACTACATGTAGACAGACGGTGTGCACGTCTCAGATGATCAGAAAAACTCCCTGCACGCCACATTCACCATGGACCCCGGCGGAGGTCGGCCGGAGCGCCACAGGAAGTTCCACCACGCGGGAATGAGGACGAAGAACCTGAGCCCTGACCTGACCCGACCCCAACGCAACCCGCATGGCAACAACCCTCAATCCACATCCCCTCCCCTCCCCACCCGCCACCCACGAAACAGAAGTCGACCACTACTTCCTCACCTCCCCGTCGCCTCCGCCCCACCCTCCACAATCGCAAAATCCGTCTCCGTGACCATCGGCAAAGCCAGCACGTCCTCGACCCCGGCACTCGAAGTCGTCGCGCACACCGGCGCCGTCAACGTCGGCGTCGCATACCCTTCGCAATCCGCATAGCACGCCCCGTAACGGACGCCGCATTCGTTGATCTTGTCCACGCACGCCGTGGAGTCGCACGTCGAGGGGGTGGTGGCGGCGGCGGCGATGCGGGCCTCAGCGGTCGTGGTGGTGGCCGTCGTTGTCGTGGAGGGACAGCCCGGGTCGGAGAAGGCGGGGATGGGGTCGTTGGGCCCGCAGGCGGGGAAGCAGCCGCCGTACATCTGCCCGCAGGGGTTGATGAAGTCGAGGCATCGGGTGGAGGCGCAGGCGGGTTGGATGCGGTGGGGGGCCGCCGTGGTGGCGAGGGCGAGGAGCAGCAGGGTGAGAGGCGCGGCGGGCATCGCGGGTGGGTTTTCTTTTCTTTTCCTGGATCCTAGACTCGACTCGCTCCTAGAGCACACAGGGCTCACGCGGTTTGGGTGGTGGGCGCCGGTTCATGTCTTTTTGCGGGAGCCAAGCATCGGACGTCTTGGCTGGTTGATTGGAATGAATACAGAGGGTGGGTGATGCTGTGTTGATGCTGTGAGCTCGTATTGGTCACACGTCATGTTTGTGACTGGCGGAATGTGGGAGGACTTTCTCCTTGCATGGAATGCCAAGCATGCCAGCGGCGTGCCATGGGGTACCGATCGATCGATGATCTACATGTTCACTTGTTTCTGCGGGCATGACTCGGGATCAGGCCAACTCATTCATGTTGACTGCATGACTTACTTGTGACATTTCATACACATGCCTGTCAGCTTACCATGTTGAAAATTCTCGTATCAACGGACTCGCAAAGCCTTGCTTACTCTGCCAAAAAATATAGATGAAAATCTCTGCAACCAGCTTACCCACCTAAGCCCTCACCTCCCCCACCGCCCCCGACCTCCAACGCCCCAACCTCATCTCCTCCCCCTCCTCCACCCCCAAACCCCCCAACTCCACCACCCTCGCCTCCGCAACCCCCAACAACCGCCGCGTCCGCCTCACCGCCTGCCCCGCCCTCCACTCCCTCGCCTGCAACCGATTATGCGCTGCCAGCACCACCCGCTGCCGGACCTCCCACTGCGCGGCACCCCGTCGCCTCCTCCGATGACGCGCGGCGCGACGGACGAGGCGCTCGAGCGCGTCGTGGGCCTCGGAGGTGTGGACTTCAGCTGTGGCGTGGGCGGTCTGGGCGGCGCGGAGGGTGAGGGTGAGGTGGTGGGAGTGGGTGAGGGCGGTGGTTAGTTGGGTCGTTAGGGATTGGGTCGGTAGCATTTGTGTTTTTGTGGTCTTTTTTGTAGACTTTGAGTTCTGGGTTTTCTGTTGAAAGGGCGGGCATGCAGGGGTGGTATATGCTGCTGCGGTGCAAGGGGGCGGGGACAATGCGGGCGGTCGGTTTGCTTTGTCGAGGTTTGTGAGGTGCGAGGGCAAACAAGGGGCATTGTTGGTATACAAACACGGTTCTACCCAACATGCGTGGACGTGATCGGTCTGCCAGTGATCGGCGGAGGGTTGATATGCGTCTCAGCAGTCGATCTCTGATTCATCCTTCTTTCCATTTGAACAAGCATTTGATGTCTCCGTCTCTGGCGTGGATATGTGAATTTGCCGGGAACTGGCCATGATCGTGTATAACATTCCTTGCCTTACACCACATCGATGTCTGTATGTAGGAGGGTGAAGTCGATAGTTCTACCAAAGCCGAGAATTGGCCGAGCAGATGGACCAGATGAATGACATCCAACTCTCCCACATCCACCTCTCCCCCGTCGTCGACTCAACCCAATCATGTCCACGACCGACGACGGCGACACCGACATGCACATCGACCCCCACCGAGCCAAAGTGCTCGCAGAGAACCTGCACAGCGTCTACCAACGAGTCGAGAAAGTCGCCAACGGCCGCAAGGTAATCATAAGTTCATAACCCCCCTCCCCATCCTCGACCTCCCCGCTCACAAAACCAACCACCACCCCCTCCAGGTCCGCGTCATCGCCGTCTCCAAACTCAAACCCGCCAACGACATCCTCGCCCTCCACCAATCCCCGCACCACCACCTCGACTTCGGCGAAAACTACGCCCAGGAACTCACCGAAAAAGCCCGCCTCCTGCCGCCCACCATCCGCTGGCACATGATCGGCGCCCTGCAGACCAACAAGTGCCGACCCCTCGCCGAACACGTCGCCAACCTCTACTGCGTCAGCAGCGTCGACACGGCCAAGAAAGCCGACGCCCTCGAGCACGGCCGCGCCGCCTTGGCACAGACCCAAGACCCCCCCACCCCCCTCCGCGTCCTCGTCCAAATCAACACCTCAGCCGAACCCAACAAGAGCGGCGTCCAGCCCTCCGACGCCCCGGCCCTGTGCCGCCACATCCTCCAAAAATGTCCGCACCTCCGCCTCGCGGGACTCATGACGATCGGCGCCCTCGCGCGGAGCCAGGCGGAGGGCGAGAACGAGGACTTCGCGGCGCTGAGGGCCGTGCGGGCCCAGGTGGCGCGGGAGCTGGGGGTAGCGGAGGCCGCGCTGGAGCTGAGTATGGGCATGAGTGCGGATTTCGAGGCGGCGGTCGCGATGGGGAGCGATGAGGTGAGGGTGGGGACGGCGGTGTTTGGGGCCCGGCCGGCGAGGGCGGATGCCAAGGTCAGGGAGGGGTGAGAGGCCGTGGGACGCGGGGTCGGCGGACCCGACGGCCGACACCCGTCGCGAAACATGATGATTTCAGACGCTCTGTCAACTCGACGGCGCCGTACGAGGATAAGACAGATCCTATGCAGCGCCGGCACCAAACGTCTCGCCGTCAGCGACCGCATCACAACCACGCCACCCACGCCTTCGACTGAGGAAGAAATCCGCGTCGAGGGAGTCCTCGCTTTGTCATACTCGTCTGCGCTCGCTCGCTGCTGTGCTGGTCTCGAGGACCGCCGCGCTTCAGTGGCGAAAAATCGCGCGAAGCCATGATCGGTTGATGGGACGGCGATGGTCGGTGGGGAGGCAGAGGCTGTGTCGAGGATTTTTGGAGATGAGGAAGATGTATACATACATCTACATGGCAGCAATGGGCTGACGGAAACCTGTTCACGTACAATGTGCAGATGAGAAAGAGGACGTGATGACGGCCGAGGATGTCTCCCTTATGATGCAGGGTCAAATCTACACGTTTCCATGTACTGTCCTCGTGATAGTCTACGAGGTGTCGATAGCGTCTATACACAGTCCTCGCCACAACAACGCCGGGCCAACCGATGCATGCAAAATCCAATGTTCATCCCGCACATCGCTCATGCAATCGTAAATCCAAAACCTCTCCGTGCGACCGTATCACCTCAAATCCGCCTTGACGGCCTCCTCGAACTCCTTACATCTCCCATACCAATGCCGCTCTACACAATGCCTCTCGCCCGGAGTCGGCGCACTACTGACCTCCGGCTGCGTGGTCGCCGTCGGCGTGGGACTCACTACCGTCTTTGCCGGCTGAGCGGGCAGCGTCGTCGTGGGATCATTGCAGCCGAACCAGCCGGGTGTCTTACACGTGCTCGTGCTGGTGGGAAGGGAGGAGGTCGAGGTGATGGTTGGGACCGGCGCAGCGGTTGTGGAGGTGGACGTTGAGCTGCTTGTGGTGGTGGTGGGATCTCGGCATCCGAACCAGCCGGGTGTCTTGCATGTGGAGGATGAAGTGGATGAGGAGGTGCTGGTGCTCGTCATGGGCATCGAGGTGGTTGTTTCATCCAGACAGCCCCACCAGCCGGGAGTTTTGCATGTTTCCGTCCGCGTGCGTGTGGAGGTACTGGTGGATGATAAGGCGCTTGACGTGATGGGTTGTGTTCCGTTGCTCTCGAAGAATTTCCAGTTGTAGCAGTCCTGACAATCCACATCTTCTTCACATTCGGGGACTGTGTCGTACTTCATCAACACGTCTTTGATGACGCTGTTGATCTTGTGCGTGCCGATGCCGACGCGCCAGCCGAGGTCGCCGACAGTGTCGTAGGTGCAGGTCTGTCCGGTGTGGCATACACCCTCGAAGGCGTAGCCGGCTATGGACGGGACGGAGGTCGCTCCGTTCGCTGTCCCCATATATATCGGGTCGGCGGTGTGTCCGAAGTGGTAGATGCCCGTGCCACGCCGATTCTGATGAGCACCAATCCTGTAGCCGGGTGGAGTCGGCAGTCCCAGACGCGAGGCAGCCATTGCGTCAGGGTATGCTTCAAAGGTCAGTGTTGGCAAGCCGTAGGTCAATCCCAAGAGCGACGCGACGACGCCACCGAGACTGTGGCCGGACAACCAGACATGTTCCACGTCGGGGTATCGTTCCGTGACGTTGTGGTACAGATCGCGCACGCTCCTGTAGTAATGGCCCTTGTCCCGCAGCGACCGGACGAGACAGGTGCTGTTGCAGGTGTAGGCATCCGAGCTCTTGCAATTGCAGACCTGCTTCCACATGTACGGGCCTCCTTGGCCACAACAACACGAGCCGAAGAGGTTGTCGTTCAGTTTGTCGTTCCCAGTCGTATCAGCACCATCAAAGACTGCGGGAGACGTGCCTAAAATCAGATCGACAGGGGTCAGCTTACCAAGTCGGAGGCGGAGGTGGCGGGATCGTCGAACCACCAAGTAGACGTACCCTTGAGGCCAATCACGATGGTCTTGTTGGTCTGGTCGGCGAAGATGTGTCCCCGCAGCCCGTCTTGCTGCCAGCCAAAGTCGTCGGTGTAGTTGAAGCCGCCTTTGACATCCTTCCATTCGCCGCCGAGGTGGTCTTCGACGTAGGCGTTCGCCGCCATCTTGGCAAACGTGAGGATGGTGTGCTTGTCGGAGATGTTGGGGCCGGCGATGTCGTCGTCGACCCAGGCATCGGAAGGGAGGCTGGCCGCTTCGCCGTACATGTATGCGTGGTCGAGCAATCGATCGATGTCGCTGGGCGTGCGATGCGCGAGTCGCTGAATGCTGGTCGTCATGGCGCGCGCCGACAGCGTTGTCTCCGCCTGGTCGTAGGTCTCGCCATCGTCGGAGCTGACCGCGAGCGCTGCCTCAGGCGGGACATCGAGGTAGCGGTGCAGGTGGGGGTAGTGGTGGGTGCCGTGATGGTAGATGTGCCTGAGCGTCTGGTCCCATTAGCCGCCAGCCTCTGTCCGCTCTGGGACGACGACGACTCTTACGAATTCCCTCTCGCCCAAGTCCCGCGGTGGAGAGTGCGTGGTGTGGGTGTGGGTGTCGTGGTCGGGGGTAAAGGGTGGGAGGAAGGGGAAGAGGTGCTGGTCGGCTCGTCGTTGGTGTGGCGTGCGGGCAGCGTGGGCCGAGTCGAGCAACAACATGAACAGGCCGAGCAGCGGCAGCAGCAAAGTGTCACCGAATCGCCGCATGTCGAATGTGCTCCGAGCGTGACGAGCGGCTGAAGAGACATAGAAGCATCGCATAGGTGTTGTCATACCATACCACATGCATGTCGAGATGGATCAATCATCAGACTCAGACTGCATGTGACAGCCGCATCGTCATTGTCCCACATTGTTTGCCTGAGGCTCATCAATATCATCAATCAATATGTACCACCTTATGTACCTTATTACTCAGTTATCTTCCGCTGTCTCTGCGCATTACACGGACACGCCGGAGCTGGCTCTTCGGTCATTATTTCATTATTACATTCGCTAATCGCTGCCCAGTCCCGTACACCAATTGGGTAATACATGTAGGCTCCGCGAACCGTGTGTCAGCTCGGCCGCGGAATCGGCGGATCCAGCAGCGAGTGGAGCCTGAGCCATTGCCCATTCCATATCGACGACGACGACGACATCGACATCATGGCGCACCGCTCTGCCAGCGACGGACGACCAGCTCTGCCACACGTCTCCCGGAGCTTCCCCCGCATGCCCGACTCTCCCTCCAGCCTCTCGCCTCGAAAGAGAGCGAGCACCCTGCAGGACTCCGGCATCCCAGCAGTGCCTGAGGCCCGACACATGGCTGCCTCCCCAGACCCGGTCGACCATCGGGGCGACGTGTTTGAGAGCAGAGAGGAGGAATGCGACCCACCGCCCTCCTCCCAACCCGAGCTCAGCCTCCCGAGCTCCTTTGACGAGCTGCCCATCGAGATCAGGAGCCTGACCGAACGCTTCGTCGAGAGCTTGAGCGCCAAAGTCCACGACAAGCCCGTCACCGTCGACGCCCTGTCCGAGCTGTTCCAGGACTTCTACGAACGCGCCGCCGCCCACATCGCCACACATATTGCCTCCTTGGCCTCCCGCATCGGGCGCGAGAAGAAGCCGACCACCCCCACCAATGCGACTGGCAGGAAACGCGCAGGCTCCGGAGCCAAGAAGAGGAGTGACAGTCGCGAGAGCAGCGGTGGTGAAATGCTCACCCCGACCGAGATAGCAGAGAGGCGCAAGGCGAGGAGACTGCTCGAGCTGAAGCGCACCGCGTTGGAAGAGGCCGTGGAGCGGGCCACGTGTGAAAAGGTCTACGGCAAGATCTACCAGCACAAGAGCACAGACGATGAAGCAAGAGACGAGAAGCTCAGGTCGCGGACCGCCGCTCTGGCCCTCGTCGGCATTGGCTTGAAAGAGCTGCACCTCGACTCGGATCCTGCGCACGAGGCGGTGCGCCGGACTGCTGAGGAGAAGGAAGACGAAATTAATGCCTCTCTAGCCGATGCGAGGGACGCTCTGCAGCGCATGAGCGATGAGCACTATCCTGCTGGCAAACTCCAGCATTTGACTGCTGCGCATAAGAGCATCGTCGAGACCCTGAGTCAGCTCTTCCCGTCTTCCTCGTCTGCTGACGAGGTCCTGCCGACGCTGATATACACGCTGATCACGAGCCCAATGGAAGGCATCAACGTGGTCAGCAATCTGAGCTTCATCCAACGCTTCCGTGCATCATCTAAGGTAGACGGTGAAGCTGCGTACTGCCTAGTCAACCTAGAAGCTGCCATCTCATTCCTAGAAACTGTTGACCTTTCGTCCTTGCGAGCCGATGAGCTTCCTCAAGGCCCGCCAAAGTCTCCAATCAGGTCCTTCACTCCCACCACCGGAGACAAGGACAAGCTGTCACCCAACTCGGCCGAGAAGTCTGATATGCTCAAGCCGACGCCATCTCCCATCTCAGTCACGGCAGCAGATACCGCCAGCAGCCCGGTGGATGCGGCCACGAGCCTTCCGTCTCCATGGACACCCACCTCCATGTCATCCGGACCGACTATGCACCAACGCAGGCTCTCATCTCTAGTTCAGGCTCAAGCCGATCGCATAGAAGCTGGCAAAGACGAGTTCCTCAAAACCGCAGACAAGATTTACGATAGCATCAATGGCACGCTCGAGAACAGTCTGCAATTTGTGTTTGGCCGCTTCAAGGAGCAATCCGCCGGCGACTCACCCCTTCCTAAGACGCTCGAAGAGGCCAGACGGCTTGTGACTTCGAGCGAGACTGACGCCGAGGACATATTATCAATCTCTGGGCGTAGCAGTCCAGCACTCGAGGATCCGCTGAATGCCAAAACCGACAACAACAAAATGCTCGAGCAGCTGATCGGCGGCCGCAGACAGCTTCGCGAACGCAGCGTGGACAGCACCCGCTCCGGCGGCAGCGGGAAGCGGGTGGCCTTTGAGACCATTGCCAACAACGTCCGCGAAAGAGGCAAAGATCGCGAAGCCAAATCCAAAGACGACAGCCCGGTGACGACCCCCGGCGCCGGGCCCGGAGCCCAGGCCCAAACCCTCTTCAACGCCATCAACCCCCTCAACAAATTCGCCATGCCCTCCTTCGCCGGCCGCTTCGGCCGCTCCGGCAGCGCCGGTAGCTCCGTCCCCATCACCCCGAGCTCGCAGTCGACGCCGAGCGTGGAGAAGAAACTCGCCGACATCCTCGAGTCTCCCCGCCCCAGCACGGATGGTCAGACCCCCTCGGCCCCCGAGGCCTCCCCCGCGCCCATCGACCAGCCGAGCACGGCGGCGGACCTGGTGGACGGCGAGGAGATGAACGCGCGCGAGGCTCTGGCGTGTCTGCGCAAGGTCAAGCCGCCGCGGAAGCGGTTCCTGGAGGTCCAGGGGGCCGGGGAGTTGCGGCTCGCCGAGGTCGAGGAGCTGTTGGGCGAGTATCGGCGATTGGCCAAGGCGATTGGGGAGGCCGTGGTGTTGTAGATGTATGTATCGTCTCGTGTACGGGCATCCTTGTCGTGTGATCCAATGTCTTGTCAGGCAGTGCCTGATACCGGAGAGGATTCCTGTGGCCTCTGGTTGAATGTAGCAGTTTCATCCCTTGGTGACTACCTACTAGATGGTATGGTTGGCCTGCCTGCTTGATGACACACGTCCAGAGAGATCGTCGCTTGATCGAAAACAATCGATCGCTTCACCCCTACGATTCATTAGACCGAGGTGGCTCGCTTACCTTATATGCTTGACTACGCGATCACAACGCGTACGGGTCGACGGCTTCATGATCTAACGAATCGCTTCATCCTACGATTGACCGAGGTGCTTGCTCATACATGTCCCCTTGACTACTCGACAGCTACAAAACTACATGTACCTTACTTGATAACAATCACTCTCTATATCAACACTTCCGTAGCTCCTTATTACCTTATTGCTAAGCTCAATTCTGTTCCCTCGTTACCTTGTTACGGAGGCGACGATACAGAGTTAAAATGGAGGCGTTTAAGGGTGAAGCTGTATAGATTGAATTACATTATTCACTACATGTAGCTGGGGTAGGGGAGAAGCGGAGGCAAGCGAGGTTTGAGGTGGAGATTTCGGGGACGGTGGTAGGGTAGGCGGCGGGCGGGCGGGCGGATATATGAACATGAGTATGAGGGAGGAGCGGTTTTCCCTTTGGAGAAGAGGAAGTTTTGGACCCATTCAAGTCAGGAGCGTGATGGGTGTCATTATAATCGGCGAGGGAGGCTGGAAGGAAGGAGGGGTACATGTACAGACTTGATGATTTTTACGGGGCGGAGGAATGATGGAAGCACCTTGGTGGAGGGATTTTGGGACGTGGATGAATTGGCGGGGCGGAAGAGTGACGGAAACACCTTGGTGGTGGATGTTCTGTTACGCATCTTGTACAGGAATAGCATGAACACTTTGCGAAAACCTCAATACCCGCTAGACCAGCATAAAAGAGACTGACCACCCCGTCCCACCACACAGCCCAGACTCTCGGAGACGAATAAGTCAAGGACCCCGAGATCCCGCACCAGCACCAAGATCCACCACCATGCAGTCAAGCGGCCAACGCGAACCCGTCTGCCTCCAGCAAGCTGCTCGGCGCGACGAAACTGAAGCCACCGAACGGATTACTCTCCTCCGCCGCGATTCTAGCTTCATCATGCGCCTCCGCCATGAGCTGGTCGAATCCATGGTTTCCGCGCGTCAGCACAGGGCTCATAGGCAGGTCGGTGAATTCCTTCGAGAAGTTCTCCGCGAGCTCGGGATCCGTGATGATCGGTTGGATCGGCGGCTCCACTTCACGACGCTCCAGCTTGCGCCAGTCGATCTTGCGGAAGAACCGGTGACCCTTGAGCACTTTGAGGTCTTTGGGCTGAATGCCGCCCAAGCGCTTATTGGGCTCTTTGCGCAAGAGACGGGTGAGCAGATCTTTGGCGTCGGGGCCTAGGAAGTAAGGGAGCTGCAGCTTCTGCTTTAGGATGTTCTGTTGGATTTTGGCGTGGTTGTTGCCGCCGAAAGGTGGACTCCCAGTGAGCAAGTCGAAGCCGATAGCTCCTAGACTCCACCAGTCGACTGAAAAGTCGTAGTCATCGCCTCTGACGACTTCTGGAGCCATGTACTCGATGGTGCCCAGCACGGAGTTGGCGCGCGAGCCGCCGTCGGCTTCTTCGAGGGCAACTTTGGACAGTCCGAAGTCGGTGAGCAGCAGATGTCCTTCCGAGTCGAGCAGGCAGTTCTCAGGCTTGAGGTCGCGGTAGATGACGCGGACGTTCTGGTGCAAATGCTCCAGTGCTAGGATCATCTCGGCCATGTAGAAGGCGGCGACGTCTTCGGTGAACATGCGCTCCATGGCCAAGTGGTGGAACAGCTCGCCTCCTTGCGCGTACTCGAGAATGAGATATAGCTTTTCGTGGTCCTGGAAGGCGTAGAAGAGCTTGACGACAAAGGGATGGCGATTGACCGACTCGAGGATGGCGCGCTCAGTACGGGTCTGCTCGATCAGACGCTTGTGTACGGTCAAGCTGGCTTTTTTGAACTGCTTTTGAGCATAAAGTCGGCCGCTAGCTTGTTGACGCACGAGGTGAACAGTACCAAATGCGCCTTTACCCAAGCAGCGCAAAGGCCGGAAGTCCTCAGCGCACATCTTGCGACACAAGGACTTTGCATGCAAGCCGCCCTCGACAGCGTGCGACGCGAGGATTGGTGGTGTCGGCGTGGCACCATCGGCATCAGGACTGATGAAGTCCTGGTCGAGGGGCACGTCGTAAGTCTCCATCTCCGTTCGATCAGCTTCACTACCGCCTCGCGAAGATTGCGATGTGTTGGCCTCGCACGCAAAATGAGGGTTGGACATGACCCTCGCAAGACTCGGATGTCGCTCCTCCGAGTCCAAGTTCAGTGCGTCTAGGCGCGCTTTCAACGTGCTGATGCCGCCCGTGCCTGGGCCAAGCGCAGGACTTCCAGTCGCCTTCAGCATCGGTGTACCCGTCGTAGAGTCTTCGCCGCCAGACGTGACTGGCGTCTCGAAGCCTTTGATCACGTTGACCGCCGGAGCAGCAGGCGGCATGCCCTTCTTCTTGTTCTTCTTGCGCTTCCTCGCCTTCTCCTTGATCGCTGCATGATCGAGCTTCGCAATTGGCTCTGGCTCGGTCATGGTCGCATCTTCGACTGGTCTGCGCGCGGGTGACGCAATGGCGATGGGGTGTGAGCGATGTACCTCCAGCATGGGAAATGGTGCATCGTCAATGTCCATGGCTGGCATTGCGGCCTAATCTACCAATGTTTCCACGTTGCGTAGAAGTTTTCGCCCACGTCGTTCAACGCGGGCCTGCCACCTGTAGCCAGTCCAACAGCGCGAAGCTAGAGTCGGTACGTGAAAGGCCTGGTGCACCCTCGAGGACGACGGCGCCTGCGCAGCTGGTCGCGCGGGAGAAGGAGACGGTGACTGCGGTATTGTTGTACGAACCCATAGATGTCCTTGCGTATTGTTGTCTGTGTAAGTCGGTCGCGTGAGATGTGTCGTCAGGTGATCCGCCTGACGAGTGTTGCTGTTGGTGAATGTGGTTGCTCAGAGGTGTGGGCGTGTCGCAAAGGACTGGTCGCGGATGGCGCAGTGGAGTTGGAAATAGCGCTTCCCGCATCGCCGCATTTCGACAAGGTTCACGCCTTGGCAGGTCACACTAACCTCGCGCTTTATAGTAAGTAAAAAGCATGTGAAAGCACGTGCAACGATCTGAACAGTCGTCCTCAGCGGTGACTAGGCTTCGTTGTTTGAGATGAGCGCATGAAGTGTCTGGTGGTCGATACGTATTCCTCGCCGGACACAATGGTGGCGTCGAAGCTCTACGATGAGCAGTATTGGCTCATCACAGCATGTCGCTGGACTTTCTGGACGTCTTGAGCAATGGCAGGAGGCCGTCAATAGCATATCCTCAAGGCCATCTATCATTATGGTCTCACGCGATGCAGCCAGTGATGATCTCTAACAGCATTTTGGCTTGTCACCTTGGTCAGTGCCAGTGATCGAATGAGTCTATTGGGTCGACTGCTTGACATGGTCAACTGCGTGAAGACACGCTTGACTGCTTGAGGATACGGACGGTCGTGTGAGGATACGGACGGTGTTGTGAGGATACGGATGGTCGTGTGCTGGTGGAATGATGGACCAGAAGTCGCATCCAATGACTCAACTGATCGAGTGATCAGTTCGCTGATGGAATCAGTAGACTCAATACAATTCAGCAGTCAAAGCACGAAGTCTCCATCTTCCGAGACGCCCAGATACAAGTTCTTGCCAATGCATCTCCACCCGGTGACAATAATGTAGCACAGTAATTCAGGATCAAACGTCCGGTTGTGACGACAACAATCTATATTTGCGGTACTATCCACGGCAAGATATCGCATACCATTCGCAACCAGCATTCTCACAGCCCGAATGTGGACGCAGAGCCACAGGCAGGACATCGTATGGGCTGACTCGTGTATACGCCTCTTCCGCACTTCTCGCCGACCTGCTTATGCGAAAAGAGAAGCCCATGTTGTCGAGCAGCGGGCTGTGCCGAGGAAGAACCATGTTTGGTCATGCGGAACAGCAAAATGGCTTGCCCGTAACTTTGGAACCGGACTACCTCCTACAGCGTCTGGCCGGCGAGCGTGTCGGACGGCCTTCAGCGTCGCCGACGAGTCCGCTGTCTCTTGGGCATCGACGGTGATGCTGTTTGGAGACATGGAGTGGCCAAGAGGTAGAATTGCCGTTCAAGCGACCCATCTCTGAGAACGTTTCAAGCGTTTGGTTCCCATCTGATGCCTTGCGCGTGGGCATGTTCCATGACATCTCTGACCAGTGTAAGAGTTTCAAACGACCTTCGAGCATATTAACGTGTAATCTGTGGCGCACGTCCAAAATGCTTTGCTGAGAAGCGCGGTAGGACTGGAAGTTGCCGCAGGCCTGGGATCCCGACGATTTCCCATCTCACAGAGCGCGAAGGAGGAAGGTGTTGCCTGACGTGGAGCGCGGCTTCTTCATCCATTCGCCATCAGAAATGATATACCCACGGAGGTCCCGGTTTCGGTGGTCTCCGCTTCGCCTTTAAGATTCGTGGCCAGTCGCAGAGCTAAGTGTCCGGATTCCTCGGTGTCTACGGAGGACGAGAAGAATGGGTCGCCGTAGAATTCATCGAATGATCAAGCTCGCACCGACGTCCGAAGCAACCAGAAAATACATGGACCTTAGTCATAATGATGGGTGAAGATAGTGAACGCCACTTCGGAGCGTACCGCGTGAGCCTTTTGCGCGTGTGGCTGACGTGAAGCACAGCGAACTCTGATGATGGCCCTTGTCAACGTCAGCGGGGCAAGCGTTATTTGTGCGTCTGGGAACCTGGAAAGGACCAGTTACAAAAGGCTCCTTTGTGTAAACCTGTTCTCCTGCACTTCTTCTTCTTCACCAACCTCGATTCCATCACCACATTCTCCATCGTCAGTAACAGAGATCACAATGTCGACCACCGTTCATGTCAAGGGCATCAGCAGCCAGACATCCGAGAATGAGATACAGGGCTTTTTTTTGTTCTGGTGGGTCAACCTTAGTGGTCGAAAACTTGCTCACGACCACCACGCATTGCCTGCATCTGGCCGTTCCTGCATGAACGTCGACTAATAGCATCACTCGTACAGCGGCAAGATCCAGAACATTTCCGTTACCCCCGACGCCAGCGAGTCCGGCTCAACCCAGTCGGCGACCGTGACCTTCGAGAAGGAGACCGCTGCTAAGACCGCGCTTCTGCTCGACAACACCCAGCTGGGCCCATCTCAGATCCACGTCACTTCATCCCAGTCGCTCGACCAGATCGCCGGCGCCAAGGCCCCCGGCGCCTCGGTTGACGATGGCGACATCCCGCAAGAAGAGAAGCCACGCACTCGTATCGTCGCCGAGTACCTGGCTCATGGCTACGTCTTGAGTGATCAGGTCGTTCAGCGTGCCATCCAGGCTGACCAGCAGCATGGTATCAGCAGCCGTTTCACCAAGGCGCTGCAGGACTTCGACGGCAAGTACAAGGCCTCCGAGCGTGCACAGGCCGTCGACCAGAAGTACGGCATTTCTGCTCAGGCCAACAACGCATGGCGTGGTCTCGGCTCGTACTTCGAGAAGGCGGCCAACACTCCGACCGGTCAGAAGCTTCGCGACTTTTACGCACAAGGTCAAAAGCAGGTCCTCGACGTTCACAATGAAGCCAAGCATCTCGCAGAGCTGAAGGCTGGCAAGTTTGGCAAGGCTGGAGGTTTGCACACTGTGGGCGACAACCGCACAGCCTGTAACTGCGGTGGAGTTGAAGGCACTTGCGAGTGTGCTCAGGGTGCCTGCGCTTGCGGCAGCTGTCCCAAGAATCCGGACGCCAAGACGACTGGCAAGGCCGGAGGTCTGCACACTGTCGGCGACAATCGCACAGCCTGCAATTGCGGTGGAGTTGAAGGTATTTGCCAGTGTGCTCAGGGTGCCTGCGCATGCGGAAGCTGCCCGAAGAATCCGGACGTCAAGACGACTGGCAAGGCGGGAGGTCTGCACACTGTCAACGGCAACCGCACAGCCTGCAACTGCGGCGGTGTAGAAGGCACCTGCGAGTGTGCCCAGGGCGCGTGTGCATGCGGAAGCTGCCCCAAGAACCCCGACGCGAAGACTGGCAAGGCTGGAGGCCTACACACTGTTGACGGTAACCGTACTGCCTGCAACTGCGGCGGTGTCGAGGGCACGTGCGAGTGTGCTCAGGGCGCGTGCGCATGTGGAAGCTGCCCTAAGAACCCGGACGTCAAGACCGGCAAGGCGGGAGGTCTGCACACTGTTAACGGTGATCGTACTGCCTGCAACTGCGCTGGTCAGGCAGGCACCTGCGAGTGCGCCCCTGGCGTCTGCGCCTGCGGCAGCTGCCCCAAGAACCCGGACGTCAAAACCACGCAGAAGACGGCTGAGCAGGCAGAGATGGAAAAGGTCGGCAGCGCGAAGACCAAGTGCAACTGTGCTGGCTCCACCGCCTCATGCCCATGCACGCCGGGCGAGTGCGCCTGCTCCGGATGTGCAAAGGCTTCGTAGAGTTTTGACCGCATGGAGAGAAGCTCTGTAGAGCGGAGAATGACATTATCACGAGACTATGACTTTGAAAGTTGTAATCAGAAGCGGTATTTGCAGTGGGGTTGACGGCGTGGGCCAATGCGTATGATACCAAGTGCAGTTTGCAGCTCAATTTGAGCGCGACATGTAATGATAGCATGAGAGACTGTTTCATTCCATTTTGATCATCCTTCTATGTGCTCGTGGTTCGACCGAAAAGTCTCAATACAGCGCTCCTGGAGATCATCTAGAAGTTTCTACCTAGCTGTGAAGTGACCCAACGAGCTGCCGAATTACTCAATTGACGTGGAGACATAATAATCGCTCCTCCTGCCTCGCCAGCAGGCCCAAATGTTTCAATCATTACTGCACAGCAGGCCAAGGTCCCACATCCTCTACCCGACCTTCAGATCGAACCTCCTCACAACAAGCCAAGCCACCATGTCCTCCTCTCCACAAACCTCCCAACCCCACACCGCAACGACCACGGACCTCGACCCCGCAAAAGACACCACCGGCGCGCCCCTTCCCCTCCCCGCGCCGAGCGAGCAAGACAAGACCTTCAACCTGGACATGTCGTCGGGGGCTGCCACGGCGAGTCTCGATCACTTGGGCCCGTTGGTGGTGAATCGGGATGGCACGCTGAGCCGTATCGCGAATTGGGAGCAGATGACGGAGGGGGAGCGGCGGAATACGTTGAGGGTGCTTGGGAAGAGGAATCAGTTGAGGCGGGAGGGGTTGGTGGAGCGGCCGGGCGAAGGGGGTGGGGAGGTGAGGTGAGGTGAGGTGAGGAGCATTGGGGACGTACGTGTAAGGTGCGTGCGTGGTTTGTGTGTGGAGGAAGAGAGATACGCAATGATCAGGACGGTCGGGATGGGGAGGAGAGAGTCGGGGAAACTGGAATGGTCATTTGTGAGACTAGGTAGATGTAATTGGGAGAGGACGCAGCAGAGGAATGATGCCCATGCCAGCAGATTCGCCATCGAGCCCGCTCTTGTGCGCCTGTGGGCGTCCGACGTGGCCATCGACTTCATTCCGGATAGAAGGCATCATCTTGAATCGTCCCCGCTGCATGCGGAGGTACAGATTGACCGGCTGTCCTGACATGATGCCCGGCACCACCGCATCACCAACAAGAACGTCGTGTCCACCGTGACTCCGCACAATGAGCGGTCTGCTCGAGCCAAAGGCCGCAATGATGCTATTGCCGACTTTGAGACTCGCGGGCCCGATGCCCATGTACCCCGATTGAGTGCTGAAGAAGCACCTCTTCTGTCCTTTTACAAAACTCGATTCGTCCCCGGTTTGTCTTTGAGAGTGCGAACACCCGCGTCAGTGGCTTTGAGCTTCAATATGCGGTGGAATTCTTGTTCCCGAATGTCTTGCTATCCTAAGTCATGCGTGAGCAGCCGTGCTAAACATGGGCTTTATGCAGGGCTCTGACGCATCGCGACACGCCTGAGGTTCTTCGGCCTTACAGGAAACGGTATGAGTGCTCTCGGTTGCCTTCCTTGGCCATGCTTTGTGCACATACGGTGCGACGGATACGCTCTGGTACCAACTGTTCCTATCATCCACTCACTCGGCCAGTCTATCAAGGAGGCGGGGCCGCATTGAAACGTCTCCTCGACAGGCTGATGGATCAAGGATGCCCAAGCCTGGAGACTCGTCCTGAAGATACAGCGTCGCATCGAATGGGCAGTGCAGCTCCAGCTCCTGTCTGCCGTCGTCACCGTCTCCCCATGCCCTGTGCGGTACATCATCTTTCCGTCGTTTACGTTCGAGCTGACAACATGGTATGAAACAAGCACTGCTGACAGCCACACGCTTCTCCTCAACTGCCGACCTTTGCATGGTCGATCAACGCCTGGGTTCCATGACGATAAGACAGATAGTGTGCCACACGTTGATAGCAAAGCTGAAGCATCGGCAGTAATAATACAATTGACTGCACCGCCTGCCTAGCTTCGAGGACGTCTTCGGTACGGTCCATCGTGACTTGCCTTTGAGGTCTGGCCCGTAATCGTGGCCAGCAGGAAAGGCCAGAACGCCAGCAAAAGTGGAGTGCGCAACTGCGCCTCCTCAAAATAGATCTAGAGCCGTGCCCCACTACCGAACAAGACGCAGCATCATCATCATCACAAGACCACCTGCAACCAAGCTGGAGGCCAGTGGCTTTGACATCCGAGACTCAGCCCACAACGTCCCAACACCTGCCACCGCCATCTCGAGGAGGTTGTCCTTTGCAATTCACTTGCTTTTTGGTGACGGAGTTGCGGAATACCCCGGCGCGCTGCTGGTGGAAGTCATCAATGAAGCTTTAAAGTGCCCCGCCGTGTGGTGTGGCTGTAGGTGGACTCCCACTCACACTCCTCACGCCCGATTCAAGGCGGCGTTGTCAGCATCAGCTTCAACAGCAAACATGTCTTCTATCGGATCTGTTGCGCATGCGACGCCGACAGCAGGCATCAAGCGAGGACGAGAGGAAGATGGCGAAACGCTTTGGCAGTCGGAGGCGCCGTCCGGCAAGAGATCTCGACCTACGCTGGCAGGCCACGACTCCGTCATCAACACGCCCACGCAGACGGCTGCTCACCATCCCAAGTACGATAGCGATGATCAATCATCCATCGTGTCCGAGCCCGGCAGCCCTCAGGAAATGATCTCATCTGGCGACGACGACATGGAGATGGACGATGCGGCGAATTACTCTCGGTCGCCGGACGAGTACCAGCATCTACCACGAGCTCCACAGCCAGCGAGTCCGTGGGCAAGGCGCGTGCAGAATACGTCGTCAGGGCACCGCGTGGCCACCCCGTTTGCTTACGCCAATACTGGCAGGGTTAACGCCAACGCTATCACGATCAGGACTGGCTATAAACAGCATATTCGTGATCGACATCCGCAGGAGATCTTCAGCTCAGATGGGCACCTCGAGGTGCCGTCGCCGATAGACGAGGATGAAGTGCCGACACCCCCAAGTGCCGCTGACGTAGCAGGCAGCCAATTATCAACGCTTAGTGTTAATGACATGGAGATCGAGACGGCTGCTGATTTGCCTTCCATCACGATTCATCCGGCCAGGAACTTTCACAGCGACGGGTTGGGCGAAAGCAGGGCTTTGAGCCTGGAGCCGGAGAACGAGGGCATGGCCAGTGGCTTCTTGCTGAGGAAGCAAAGGCAGAGAAGTGGTGCCCAGAGTAATGGCAGTGCATCTCCGGCCCGGCCGAGTGCTGGGCAGCTCGAGGATGCAGGTACGGATGGAGGCATGGCGAAGCGTGGCCTGAGTATTGGCTATCGCGCGGATTGCGACAAGTGCCGGATGAGGGTACCTGGGCATATGAATCATTTCGTCAGCTAATATGCTGCGAGGGTTTGTTTGGGCCAGGCACAAGGCCGTGCCTCCCTCGAGCCTTTCGCTTTCGAGCAGGGCGTTGGCAGGCGCATTTGCATCTACGCATGGCACATGGTTAGACCAACATATACGAAGTTCGGCATAGGATACCCGCAGCGAGCGCGAGCTCGCCAAGAATTACATGACCATTCGTCCTCGATGTGGTCGTATTTGGCCATCTTTCGTTGGGTATCAGATTCAGATGTCATCATGTGCTGTAACAACTGCCAAGTAGCAGTAGTGGGACCAATTTAGAAGTGAGGTAAAACGGCGGTTTCATGTACTAGCTCAAACCATTGCCAGGCTGGAAGCTGGCATCCTGGCATCCATGTCCACCGTCCACAGGCTTCCACATTAAGCAGGCGAATCTCACTCGATCACTGCCCGGGTCTCGCTCTTTCTCCCATTCTCAGTAGGCGCACTACAGTAGCTCCAACCACCATGGCCTCAGCTAATAATGTAGACTGGGCAAACCTGCCCGACGAGCACAACCTGTCCAGATTCGCAGCAGAGCTTCCCAAGATCTTGGAGGAAACGGGCCACAATGAGATGTACGGCGTTGCGCTCACGCCAGCGGAGGCAGAGTAAGCACATGACATACCTCCACTTCATGCGATCGTCCACTGAACATGCGACCTTAGCAAGCCAACAGCACACACCACCCTGATCATCCTTCAGAAGTTCCTGCGCGCCAACGCTGGCGATCTTGCGAAAGCGAAAGAACAACTCACGAAGGCCCTCAGATGGCGCAAAGAATACAAACCCATGGACGCTCTGAATGACACCTTCCCATCGGACAAGTTTGGTGGCCTTGGATATATCACTACGATCAAAGGCGCAAAGGAGACGAAGAACGCCGAGGATGTGGCAATCTTCAACATCTATGGCGTTGCCGCCAAGCAACCGCAGAAGACCTTTGGGGATACAAATGCCTTCATCAGATGGCGGGTGGCACTGATGGAGCTGACGCTGCAGCAACTGCACCTCGACAAAGCAGATAAGACGATCCCGGACTACGGACAGGGACCTGACCCGTACCAAGCGATTCAAATCCACGACTATCTTTCAGTCTCCTTTTTCCGCCAGGCCGCAGAGATCAAATTGGCTTCGAAGCAGATCATTACAACGTTCCAGGCTTATTATCCGGAGACTGTGAGCTACAAGTACTTTGTCAACGTGCCACAGGTCATGCAGTGGATGATGGGCACGATGAAGATGTTGATCTCGAAAGACACGTTTCAGAAGATGACGTGGCTCACGCACGGCAATCAGCTCAATCAACATCTCGGCGAGAACATCCCCAAGGAGTACGGAGGTAACGGAGCGCCGATTCAGGAGGTCGGGTTGACAGTCAAGTACGATACGCAACAGAAACCGGCTGATGGAGCGAGGGCTGCGGATGCGGTCGAGGAGAACAAGGCGCCGGAGAGCAAGCAGGCGGAGGCTGCAGTGCTGGCTCAGCAAGCTGCTGAGGAGAACAATGCGCCAGAGAGTACGCAGGCGGAGGCTGCAGTGCCCGCTCAACAGGCTGTCGAAGAGACCAAGGCACAACAGAACAAGCAGGCAGAGGCTGCAGTGCCCGCCGAGGAAGCTGCCAGAGAGAAGGTGGCGCCCCAGGAGCAGGCCGGGTCCACGAGCGTCGAGGCCACGCCTCAAGTCAAGGTGGAAGACAGTGACGCCCTGGCACCCAAGACAGATGCAGCGCCGGTGGTCAGGACCACCTGATAATCACTTAATATCTTGCGTGGGGTGGAAGATGCATAAGCGGAAAGAAAAAAAACCAACGGCAGACCTAAGACTTCGGGCTTTGGTCACAGGGTAAATTCCTTTGAGCAATTGTGCGGGTTCTGCGAGCGACTGCGTTATACCCATTGTTTTGCTAGACTTCTAATCGCTATAAGAATGCAATATGCCTTGTTTTCTTCTAGGGTTCCCCTTTCTGCTCGGGCTCAAGACCGCGTGCGAGACGGATGCCTGCCCAGCTGCATGAGAATCTTCGCCTCCTTTGGTTTCAAGCCTCGAGTGTATATGTTGGGCTCTGCTTGGTCTCGTGTTCTGGCACGTCGAGGACCAGAAACAGGAGAGGTAGCTCAAGCAGGGGGGATCTTTGAAGCCCGATCCAGCCACTGCAACCTGGTTGCTGCACACTCGTAATTCGAAGCGTGCCTCATATGACATCTCGCATCGACTCCTGCCGATCTTCATCATTTATTATGCTTGTTTGCCAAGCTTTGCTGGTGCTGTCTCAAGAATAAGTCTATATAGAAGCTTCCTGCCTTAAATTTTGACCTCTGCTAGCGTTGATCCAATCAAGCAGTGATGTTCCCGCGTATATGCACTGCTCGTCACATGCACACGCACGTGGTGGATCACACATCACTTCGTCTTCAGGTTCACAACCTCCGTAAGCATTTCGACACTGCACGTCACTCCGCACGTAGCAATGACCGTCAAGAAAACCCGGCGGTCGGCCAGCGAGAGGGCTGTCGAGAAGAAGAGGAAGACCGCGCGGAATCTGCTTGCCCGACATGCCTCACCAAGGCCAGAGACGCTGAATCTTCTGATGATGCTCCCGGCCGAGCTGCGCAACAACATCTACGAGTTTGTACTGCGCACAATTCGTGTTCTTCACGTTCGCGATCAGCAATTTCGAGAGCCCGCCCTGCTTCGGGTCTCGAAGGAGATCAGAAGTGAAGCACTGCCATTATACTACGGTATCAACAGGTTTTCCATCTACCTAAATCTGGGCGAGGAGCGAAACCTTGGTCGCCTCGTCGACTGGCTACAGAGCATCGTCCGAGATTGCAGGAGCAGCACGCCCTTCGGAGCATGGAACATCTCCTTCTAGTGTGGCGACTACCTGGCTGTCCTCGGCATGCTCCCACTCTTTCACCTCTTCCACACCGGTCGGATCAGCCACGATGGCGTCGCACCGCCGACAGTAGTGTCATCGCAGGACACGAAGAGGTCCGCGGCCCTGTCCTCGGTCCTGCCACAGCCGTTTTTTAGGCGCTCCTGCGAACTCATCCTGGATTCGCGCGGCCGAGGCGATCGAACGCTTCAGAGCTCGGAACCGCTGGGAGAACTTCTGGATCGGCTTTTGGTGCTGGCTGATCATGCAAGGGAAAAGGCTTGGAGGGAGGAGGAGTTTGAGAGGTGGTTCAAGCAGGCAGTGGCGCAGAAGTCGGCTTTTGGGAAGGCTAAGGCTTTGAATGCATTGGTGGCGAAGAGGGCGAGGGAGAAGCGCGCGGTGGTCAAGGGTTGAGGAGGAAGTTGGTGCTTCTCTGAGAGGTGAGACCGCTCAGGCCTCGCCGCTCGTCCGGTAGCAAGGCAAAGACTCGGACCCGGGTGATCACCACACCTCCGTATCGTCGCAGAGTCACCGCCGGCCAGCGGTCTCAGGTATGTGATGACGCATCAACTTAGTGTATTAGTAAACGATTGATGACTCATTTGATGCTGATAGTGTGTCTCACTAAAGGTATATTGATTGCACGAGACTATATGGTATACTGACTTTTCATGCGTGTGAGGCCTTGGCAGAAGTCACCACACGTGCAGAGGCAGACTCTGAACGTACCTTAGTGCGCTTACTCTATGCCCATGCTCTAAGCACTCCAAATCAGACCTGCCTCCGCGGCGAGCGAGTTAGGATCTTTTCTCTCCTCTCGAAGGGTGCGCGAGCGAGAGCGAGCCTACACGAGCGCGCCACAGTCGTTTCCCGTCCATGCACCCTCCATCCACATCTTAGAGCGGCTTCGACATCGATCAGGACCTGTGACCACCAGCCCTCGCCGCCGAGCATCGCAGCAAAAAGACCGGGAATCTGCGACTCTGCTTTTGATAGTTGTCATTACCACGCCACAACCTTGGCGCCGTCGCGAGATGAGTCTGTCACCGAAAGATCGGCGCATCTTGCTCGTCGGTCAAGAGTGGTATTGAGCACTAGCTGCAAGACTTAATCGCAAGACAAAGCTCAACTCGAAGGTTGTGTAAGCCACTCGGAGCGCCGCAATAATCGCAAGCCTTCTCGACGTAAGACATTGTGCATCCACAATTGAGATGGCTAGCTTCTCTGTGTTAGGATCAAACGGCATGTTAGCTACTACCGCCCGCAGCTACCTGTCCGCGGCCTTCGTTATCTGGTAATAACACCAGCTTAGTAACAAGCGTCTCTATACTATTAATACTTTGCTTATAATACGGCCCTCTCTTATAAGATAGAAACTTACTAATATTATAAAGATATTCGACATTCTATATTAGCGCCTTTACTATCAATTCTAAACAAAACTAAGTAAGTCTATATATAGCTAATCAAATCTAGAGCTTAGTTATAAGTAGGATAGGGCGCTTATTATATATCTTAAGCGCTATAGTAAGAATAGAGTTGCTACACAAATCTAATAACTTAGTATATTAAAATAATTGTCGTTTTTATTAATAAATTAATTAATAAATTACTAGTCTTCTTCTACAAACTGTTAGTTTTATAACAAATCGTTAAGTAGCACCTTATATTTGAACGAATTATTAAGCAAACTGTAGTTTCTATAATAAATTGCTAGTAAATCTTGCTTTTTAAATATATTATCTAAAAAATTGTTGCTTTTCTATTAAAATTATTAAACAAACTATTAATTAGAAGACAAATAAGTAGTTTTTAACAATTACAAGAAAAATTATTAGTTTTATAAGCTAATTATTAAACAAATTGTTGTAGTTTTAATAAATTATCGAGCTAATTGTTACTTTCTTAAGAAATAGCTATAAAAATTAACAAACTATTGTTTTTTATCTAACAAATTGTCGAACAAGGTATTTTTTTAATAGATTGTCGAGTGAATTATTATACTTTAATTAAATTATAGAGCGGAGTATTATTTATTATTATTCTTTGATTAATTATTAGGCGACTTTTTATCCTTTAAATAGGTAACTTAGCAAATTGTTTTTTTAACGAACTATCAAACAAATTTTTAGCTTTATTTAACAAATTATTAAACAAATTATTAACTATATTATTATTTTACTAGCAAAAAGTTATATAAATTGTTAGGTTACTAACAAATTATTAAACGAATTGTGACTTTTGTAATAAGTCGTTGTTATTTTAATAAGATGTCGATTTTTTTAACTAATTATAACGAAATACTGTTTTTTTTATAATTAGTCGAACAAAATTACTTATTCTTTAACGAGTTGTTGCTTTTTTTTAACAGATTGTTAAGTAAATTATTAGTCCTCTAACAAATTATATAAAGAATTATCGAAGAAATTGTTAGTCTTTAACAAATTGTTAATTTTTTAATAAATTATTAAATTAATTGTTAGTTTTCTAATAAACTATTTTACGAATCGTCGAACAGATTGTTATCTTCTAATAAGTTGTCTACTCTTAGTTTAAGTATTAGTTTCTAAACAAATTATTAGGTTAATTAGTCTCTTAATAGATTATTTGTTTTTAATAGATTGTTAACTAAGTTATTAGTTTTTAGACAACTTATTATCGAGCGAATTCTTAGTTCTTTACAAGTTGTCGAGCAAATTTTAAGACAGATTATTAGTTTTCTTAGATTAGTTATAAATTTTCTAATAGAATACTAGGTATTTAATAAATTGTTATATAGGTTATTAGGTTCTTAAGAAACTTTTAATTATCTAACAAAATATCGCGTAAATTATAAGACAAATTTATAGGTCTTTAAAAAAATTTTAGTTTTCTAACAAATTATTAGTTTATTTTTTACGAATTGTCGGCCTTTTTATAAAGTATCGATTTTCTCTAGAAGATTGTCTATTTATTAGATTGTCTGTTTCTTTAACAAACTATTAGATTTTTCCTATTAAATTGTCAAATTTTTCGACAGATTATTAGCTTTTTAATAAATTGTCGATTAAAATATAAATTCTGTTGTTTTGAGATCCTATACTTAATACTAGGCAATAGATTTATATAATAGAAGTAGCTATAGGAGGAATATATTATTAGGTATATATTAGAAGGTAAATAAACGTATTAGGTTAGATTAGAGAAGAAGGAATCTTCTCTTCCCTCTCTTCTAGAAATACTCCTACTAAGGCTAAGCTTATAGAGCCTTAGTTAGAGTACTCCTAAGTTATAAACTAGTATAACTCTCTCTACTCTAACTTCATATTCCTAGTATACAACTACCTATTACTTTCTAATACTCCTACTTAGATATATAGTACTACCTATAGTTCCTACTAACTATAGGCTACTCCTACTAGCTTCTAATCTTAAGTCTAGAACCTTCTAAGCTTTATCCTTATAGGAGAGGATAATAAATTAGAGTATGTTTACCTTTATATATAAGGGTATATATAAAGGAAGGAGGATTGTAAATTAGAGAATGTTTAGTAATTATATGCTCGCTAGTTCTTATAAATGCCCTATCTTTATAGAGTAAATTAGGATATACTTGTTGTTTATATATATTAGTTAGCTAGTTTGTATAAATATACTACTTTTATAGGTAGGTCTAACTTCGTATAAAGTCGTCCTCTTGCCTCTTCTCTACTAATATACTTCTATAGTAATAATAACCTCTCTAACATCTTAACAAAGTATTATAGTAGGGTGTCCTACTAATCCTATTAGATAATACTTCGCTTAGCGAGAAGCTTACTTAGCTTATAGCTCTAAGGTATATCTTTCTAGCGTATTATCTCTCTAATTATAGCTAACTATTCTTTTAGCTCTAATACTATAGGCATCTAACTCTTAGCTATATATAGCTCTAGGTATATATCTAATTCCTTCGCGAGGCGTATAACTCTAGTTACTTTAACTAAGTCCTACCTGCCTTTAAAGGTAACGCGACCTAATTCTATATTACTTATTAGAGTATAACCTTCCTATACAACCTAGGTCTATAGGAATACAACCTAAATACTCCGACTAGTACTATACTAATTACTATAGGCCTTATAATAGCTAGTATTACCTAAAGCGTAAATTATTCTCGATATATTACTAAGTTAGGAGGGTACTACGTAGGTCTATATAGCTAGTACTACTCTAATCCTAGAAATCCTTACCTCTGTTCAAAAGTAATAGGCAGTCGCATACTAGGAATATTAAGTTAGAATAGGGAGAGTTATACTAGTTTATAACTTAGGAGTACTCTAACTAAGGCCCTATAAGCTTAGCCTTAGTAGGAGTATTTCTAGGAGAGAAGGAAGAGAAGATTCCTTCTTCTCTAATCTAATCTAACCTAATACGTTTATTTACCTTCTAATATATACCTAACAATATATTCCTCCTATAGCTACTTCTATTACGTAAATCTATTACCTAGTATTAAGTATAGGATCTTAAAATAACAACCTCGAGGGTTTATATACTAACTATTTTAGGAAGAATTAGAAGAAGTACTACTTGTTTTACTCTAGTCTAATAGATAAAGACTCTAATCTAGCGGGTTAGAGTACTATAGATTAGAGTGCCTTTAGCTATAATAAGTCGACCTAGAATAAGGTAGGTAGCTATAACTTTTAGCCTCGCTTCTCTACTTCTTTGCGTAGTAGCCTATCTCTCTAGACGCTAGCTCGTTAGAGTTTAGATTAGACTCTCTTTTTATATTTTACAGATAAGACTCTCTAGCTATACAAGCTAAATCTAGTCTAGACTAATCTATCGCTATTTACCTAAAGCGACCTTATTTATTATAGGATTCTAGTCTACCTTTAATAAGCTAAGAGTAACTAATTAGAGTAGAGTATTATTAGAAGGCTACTTACTACTTAGGATTAGGTAACTAACTATAACTTAAATCGGATAAGTAAGAGGATCGAAGCCTTTACTTACTAGTATCTTACTAACTAGGCCTTTCTTCTATAAGTTACTAAGTATACTCTAATTTCTCTACTTATAAAGAAGGAATCTCTATTAAGTAAGGAGATAGCTACCTCGCCGTAATAGCCTCTAGGCTCTACTCCTAATATAGCTTTCTAGGATATAAACCTTAGTTAGAGGTATTAAAGCTCTAAAGGTCCTATTACTTAGTTACTTAGAGAGAGCTAGGAGTAGAAGAGGCGAGAATAAGAAGTATTATTATCTTAAGGTCCCTTCTCTCCTCTAACTCGTCGCTAACCTTCTAGATTAGATACCTATATAGCTAGTACTAGTCCTACCTTTTATAGGAGTCTAAGGAGTCGGCTAGTTAGAAGTATCTATAGTAGTATCTATTCCTTTTCTCCTACTATAGACAATCTTAACCTTTTATTCTCTACTAAGCGTTCGCCTTCTAGATATCGACTATTCTCTAAGGTCGAGCCTAGCGCTTCTAGAACTAGATAGTATATAAGTCTATATCTTACCTATTTAAGCCCTCTTCGCTCTATATAAAGGACTCCGACCTAGCCTCGAGGCTATAAGAATCTACTATATAGTATTACTAAAGTAGATAGGGTAAGAGCTTAGTAAGAGTTCTATAACTAAGAGATTACTAAGACGCCCAATATAGGTCCGTCCTAGCCTAGTAGAGGGCCTTCTAACTCTTACTACTCTAACTCTTACTACTCTAACTCTCGCTACTCTAACTCTCGTCGTAGTAGTTAGAGTTCTTATTATAGGTCTCGCGGATCTAGAGGTAGCTATAAGTAGTATAAGTAATTAGGTAGGAGTTTCTAGACTTCTAATAATAAATAAGATTACCTAAGGTAGTAGGTTAGCCTAGTAGATTAAAATACTACTCTCTAGTAGTAGCTATAATTATAGTTAGAAATAAATAGCTACTTCCTTAACTAAAGCTACTCTACTATCTTCTCGAACTAGCTTTAGTTTAGTTAGACTATTAGCGATTATATTAGAGGTCTTAATATAGCTAATAGAGATAATACCCTTCTTATAAAGGTCTCGCTAGTAATAGTAGGCTATATTAATATACTTTAACTTCTTACTAGCGTATATATCCTTTACTAAGGTAATTACTACTTAATTATCCTCTTATAGCTATACTATTAGTAAGCCTATAGCGAACTTTATCTCCTCTCTAATCTATAGGCTCTAACTAATATACCTTTATATCTTTATATCTTAGAGGATCTAGTAGAGGAATTGTAACTACTTTACGTATCTTACTATTACTATATACTCTACCTCTATTATCGAGCCTACTACTAACTTTTACTTCTTACTAGCCTATAATACTAGTTCTCTAGTAAGTATAAATATATTCCCTAGTACTAAGATATAGTCTAACTTGTTTATTATATAGTCTGAGTTAGAGTATCCTATAAGTATATCTTATACCTTCGCGTTATATAGGTAGAGATCTACTCTACTCTAAACAAAACCAATCTTCTTAATCTTTTTTTATAGAGTTAGTACTAGTCTTAGGCTACTTACTTTAGACTATATAAGCTCTTTTCTAGCTTAAGTATCCTACTAATACTAGATAGTCGAGCTATAGGCTTAGATAGCTAGGCTAGTAAGCTAAGCTATACGTAACATATATATATATATATTATACGCTTTGCTTTATAACTAAACGAAGGTAGTAATTAGTTTCTAACCTTACTCTATTATTAGAGACTAAGGCTCTATACGCTACTACATACCTTTGTATTAATAGCTTATCGCATATATTCTTAATTCTAATTACTCTACTCTAGTTGTAGCCTATAGAATACTTATAATAACTAGTATCCTCTCCTCTAGCTAAATAGGCTCTACGCCTACTTATACGTAGCGCTAACGCGACGCTAAGGCTATAGGTAACTAGCTCGAAGTAGAAGAGATAGTCGATAAGAAGATAGCTTATCTTAAGTAAGAGTAGGTAGTACTAGATAAGGAGTAACGCCTCTATAACCTCTAAGTAGACGTAGTATATTATAAGCGCCTATAGGTAGCGGGTTTCTAGGTTATAGAAGTAGCGACTATATTATCTATATAGTCCGCTAACTCGCCTGCTATACCTACGCGTAGCTTAGGTAGCCTACGCTTCGAACCTCTATTAAAATTCTCTAGTAGGACGCTAAAAAAAGTAAGAACCTTTATTTACTATTTAGAGAAGATATTTATATTATTAGGCTAGGCCTATAGCGATATATATACGTAGATTATATATGTAAGTATATTTCTTAGAGAAGATACCTTAGAGACCTAGTATAATAAGTATAAAGTCTTAAACCTAGCGCTAGACTCTACCTAGGAGATGTTTTACTAGGAGATAGTAGACGTAGTTAAGGATCCTACTAATCGCGGGCTTACTATTACCTAATAGTATAAGAGCGCTAAGTAAAGCGAAAAGTAGAGTACCTTATCCTTTACTATATACTTAGCTATACTAGAAAAATAAATAGAACTCTATACGCCTACGTAATATATACGATACTTACTTATAAAGCTACGTATTACTCTAGGTAAGGCTATTATAGTCTACTATTAAGCGCTAAAGACTTAGGACAAATTAATCTCTCTAGTAACCTAGATTAAGTAAGTAGGAGTAAGAGGCTTATATACTACATATAAGTATACTACTAGTAAACCTTATAACTAATAGGACTATAAGAAGCCTAATAAGGGCGATAGTAAGAAATCTAGAGGCAATTCCTAGAAGCTACTACTACCTCTACCTACTAGGAGTACTAGTAGAGTAGCTAATAAGAACGACAACTATTATAACTATAGTAAACCTAGCTATTAGGCGCGGGATTGTCGTGCCCTAAAGAAGGAGATAATAGCTTCTACTTATAAGGTAGAGATAGTAGAGCCTATAAAGGCTTAACGCTATACCTAGGCTTACTTACTATATAAGAGATAGGTAGTAGTATATTAGGTAAGGGCTAGTTATTAGTCGAGGAGCCCTTCTATAGCTTCGACTATAAGTAAATATACCCTAGGTCTAGATATAGCCCTAGTATCTATAAAGCGCCTATATAGCGTAGTTATTATTATAGAAGGAGACAAAGTTAAGATAGACATATTACTTAATAATTACATAGATATTAATATTATATCTTAAGCTTACATCTTATAGTATAGGCTTAAGTAAGTTATAAGCGTGCCTCTTCCTACTATAGATTCGTTCTAAGGGAAGAGAGGCTATTATTATAGTACGTATTAGCTTAAGATCTAACTAGTAGATAGTACTAGATATAAGAAGCATACGTAGGGTATATTCTTCGTCTTAGATATACCTAGAGCGCTAGTTTTACTAGGGTAGCCTTAGAGGTACTAGTAGGCTATTATTATATATAGCGATATAGATAAGTAGCCTTATAGTAGCGTATTATCTATAATACGCGTACTTAACGCTAGGTATTTCTATTAGTTACTAAAGCTCGAATCTTATATATTCGTAGTTGTTACTAGTATAATAATAAGACTAGAACCTCTTCCTAACAAAGTTAAAGACTTCGCTAATATATTTACTAATAAGAAGAATATAGCTAAGCTTAAGCGTATTAATAGCGTAGAGTATATTATTACGTTATAAGCTAGTAAGAAGCTACCTTTTCGCCCTCTATATAATCTATTAGAAGTAGAGCTTAAGCTACTTTAGGAATATCTCGATTAGGCCCTTTAGAATAGTTAGATCTAGTATAGTACTAGTAAGGTAGATACTCCTATTCTATTTGTTCCTAAGAAGGATAGTACTATATAGTTATATATAGATTACTAAGAGCTAAACGAGATCTCGATTAAAGACTAATGCTCCTTACCTCTTATAGATAAGACGCTTATATAGCTTAGGTAGGTAGTATAGTTCTCTAAGTTAGACCTAAAGGATATATACTATAGGATTCTAATTAAAGAGGATAACTATTATAAGGATCCTAAAGTATAAGATAGTAATATAGTATAGACTTGTTAATTATTAGAAGCTATCTATTCTCTAGAAGGTCTCTTAGCTACAGTCTCCTATAGACTATACTCTCTATAATAACATCCCCTCTAATAATTTAAAAGAGCTACGCCCGCGTAATATAGTCCTCTACCTTTTCGTTACTATTATATCTATCTACTCCTTATCTCCGTACTACCTCGTATTAGCCTCGTCCTCCTAGGACGTTCGCCTCTACTTATCTATTAACCTTAGTAGTATAGTAATAGTACTTATAATAATAGTCTTCTATCTAACGCTAGGATCTGCATTAGATAGGTATTAGGCAATTTTTTGTTATTTTAGTTTTTTGCTCCTTTCCTAATAGTCTTATACTAGTCTGCTCCTTAAGACCTCTTAACTCTAATAGTCTTATACTTGTCTCTACTACCTAGTACTTCTATCGCCGCGCGTCCTACTTTAGTTACGTCGTTTCTACTCTACTTCCTATTAGCTATTAGGAAGGTTACTCCTAGTAGCATATTAGAAATAGTTTTATCTAGGACCTCTACGTTAACCTTTACTACGCTAGCTTTAACCTTCGCGAGTATATTAGGTAACGCTCTACTACTAACTATAAATAAGGCTATAGTTATAGTATTTAGAGCTATTAGTAGGATTATAACGCTATCTACCTTATATATTCTCCTAAGCTCTTATATTATTAGGATCGTTATACGCTTAGATAGTATAGTAGCCTTATACGCTCTTATAGCGTTCCTCTTCTTAGAGACTACTAACTTCTCGAGGTCCTTAGCTTCCTCCTAGATTCTTATAGCTATTACTATATTACTCCTATATACGATCTAACTATTCGCGAGAATAACTATTATTATATTGTTCGTATTATAAGCGACGCTATCCTTATTATTAGATAGAACGTTATTATCGTCTATATTAAGTATATTAATTAGTATAAACTAGAGTGTAGATAGGTTGTCTTTAATCCTTATATTAGTAATAGTCTTACGTCTCTTACTTAGCCCTACTACTATCTCTTAATAGTTATTAGTATCGGTAAGAGCTAGATAGTTAAGGCTAAGTAGTTTCTTTCCCTTATTAGAGATTAGTATAGTAGGAAGGCTATTATCGTTAGGTATAGTCTTTATATTACCCTTATTAGAGATTAGTAGAGTAGGAAGGCTATTATTATTAGGTATAGTCTTTGTATTACTCTTAACTAGTACTCCTCCTATCTAATTATCGTTATTAGATAAGTAGTATATCTATAACATGCTATTATTCTATTCTTTCGCTAACTATTCTAAGGTTAGGGTCTTTATATTAGTTGCCTTACTAGAGCTACTCTTATTATCTCTCTTACGCTTCTTAGGTATCTCTAGTTCTACTAGTAGTACTAGGACCTTAAGATTATACTTAGTTATACCTAGTCTCTAGAGGGTATATACGAGGTTTACTAGTATTACTTTCTACTCTAGTAATAGTACTATAAATACGTATATTAGGTCCCTAGTCTTATCTAAGGTATATTCCTTAGGACGTACGTTCCCTACTAGATAGTATTCTCTAAATAGGCGCGGCAGCATCCTTATATCGGTCCTTATAGCTTTTAGTGTTATCCTAGTTATATCTACTACATTCCTAACTATCGCTAGCTTACTTATAGCGTAGGTTCCGAAGTTCTTTAATAGATAGTCGACGTCGACAAATTCTAGCTAACGTACGGCTCCGAAGTCTACCTCTATATTATAATCTACCTAGAAGATAGTATTATAACCTTCCTTCTAAGCGCTATTATACGTCGGCTTTCTATAGGTAACTATCTTTAGCCTAACCTATAGGAAAGGTCTGTTCTTATTCTCTTAAATAGAGAGCTTAGCCTTAGATATAACCTTCTTTAGATAGCTACCTCTATATAGTATATACGCGCCTTTAATATATAGGTAGCGCTACGTTAGTATAGGTTTAGTAGTATTAATAACAAACAGACGTCCTATCTAACGTCTCTAAGAGTATAGAAGACTCTCCTTATTAAAGACGCCTTTCTAATTCTCGTATAAGAAGACTAGTTAAAATAGCTTCTTAATATAGATATTAATTATAAGTTTGCTAATAATCTTGTCCTCTAATTATACTATCTTAGAAGAGTATTAGAGTAGCGTCAACTATATAGTAATTATAGTATAGTAGAACTATCCCTTAGTCTAGGTTATATCTACTATTACGTTAGACTCTATATAGTTCTCCTCGCTCTTAGGTCTCTAAGGTAGGGTATATAGTCTCTAGTATATTAGGTTATTATATAGTACGGCCTTTAATCCCTTTACTATATTATTATTTAGGGGGACTACTTTTATCCTAGTAGTAAATTATATAGTATCTCCTTCTCTTTCTAGATAGTACTCTAGCGCTAGTCTCCTATAGTCGAAGAGGCTCTTATACTAAAAGTAGCTAAAGAAAGGCTATTTAGCTAGGATGTTACTATTATCTAGGTCCTTATACTAGTATAGCTATAGTCTCTTAGTAAAGACTATAAGTTCTTATATAGTAAAGCCCTTATAAAGCTTTACTAGGAGGTCGCGGCCCTCCTATTCCTATATATTACTCTTAGCCTAGAGAGCGTCCGCTAGTCTCTAGGCGTAGTCTATAGTATTATTAGTAAGGATGCGAACTATATAGATAAACGACTATAGCGTAAAGACTTTGTTATAGTTCGTAGATAAGATCTATACTAGAGTAAAGTAGTTAATATACTCGTACTTTTAAGAGCGTATAGTGTTACTATATATTAGAAGATAGTAGTTCTTAGCTAAGAGGCTTAGACGCTACTATAGTCTAAATTATTATAGCGCTAGTATATTGTTCTAACTATAAGGATCTCTTACTATAATAAATACTATACTAGATATATTATATAATGTCTTATATATGTCCGACAATATATTTCTAGTAGAGAGATCTTTGTTTTAGTAGTACGAAGGTAGGAGTTATTATAGTAGTAAAAATTTCTCTAGGGTCTAGAAGTAAAGTAGTATTTAGAAAACAAAGAGGCTAGAGCCTATTATTTGTTTATGTAACAAACTATTACTATAGTAATATAATTGTCCTATAAATATAAAGGTTATTACTCTTAGGCACCCCTTTAATAGTAGCCTAAAAAAGCCTCCGCCCTAGTACTCTAAGTTACGTATCTTCTTACCTATACTATTATATTACAGTCTCTATTAGAATGAGGCTTATTATACTTAGTAATAAGGTCCCTAGCGCTATCGAGATCGTCCTCGTCGTACTATCGATTATAGTTATTACTATAGCTAAGCTATTTTACTAAATACTAAGTTACTAAGATCTCTCTTCTAACTATTACCTTCTAGCTAAGGAGGCGCTTAACTTCGTACTCTAGCGCCTCGTTATTCTTAGCTACTACTAGTCCTAGCTTATAATAACCCTATCTACTATATAGGTCTAGACTATTCGGTACTAGCTCTAGTTATACTATAGAGACGATAGAGTAGATATAGGACTCTTCTAGTAAGTCGAGTTCGTATACTAACTATCCTACTTAGCGTTTTACTATAAATAGACCTTCCTTCTAAGAGGCGAACTTATAGGACGTATATTCTAGTATATAGTAGCTATAGTATAAACGTAACTATACCTTATCGCTAGTCTTAAAGTAGATTAGCTTATACCTAGCGTTATAACGCTCCTTTATCTTTATATTTATAAGTATTATAGCGTCTTCTGCCTCCTAGCGGACTAAGACCCTCGCCCTAGCGAAATCCGCTAGTAGGAGATCCTCTAAAATTATAAAGGAGTCTAGGTTTGTCTTAAAACCTATAACAAACTTATTTAGCGTAACTATAGTTATCGCGTTACTCGAATTGTTAAGGGTCGCTTAAATTAGTAGAAGGCCCTCTATCTAGTTAGTATCTAGGTTAGCTGTTATAAAGTATCTTAAGGCAATTTTAATAGTCTAGTTAGTACGCTTAGATTAACTATTAGTCTAGGGATAGTATACTATTATCGATAGCATCTTGATTTTAAGCTTAGCGAACACTACTATTATAAACTCTAAGAGGAATTTAGGGTCCCTATTATATATTACTACCTATAGGATGCTCTAGTCTATAATTATTAATCGTTTAATAAATCGCACCCTCTATATAGTAGCGTCGTCTGTCGCCTATTCTACTATTAGGGCGTTACGCTTACTAGCCTTATTAGTAATAGTTAGTGCTATATTCTTACTAGACTATATTAGAAGTAAAGCGCTAATAAAGTCTATTATAAGGGTATAGTATAGAATCATCTTAGTCTAGATAGGATTAAGCTTGCTATATAGGAGGTAGCGCTTAGTCTAGTTTAGGTTATAGTCTAAGTAGAAGACGATATACTCCTTAAGACGCTTAGTAAGGTGCCTTATAAATAATAAGGCTCGTACCCGTTTATAGACATAGTAGAATCCTTAATAATAATAGTTATTATAAGCCTACTCGAATATCTCCTTTACTATCGAGTCTAGAATATAAAGATAGTCTTAGTTACCTTCTTTATAGTAATAGATAAGGTCTTCTCTTTCGAAGAATTAGAGACTAAGTAGGTTATTATATTTATCTCCTATAAGAGGGTCTTAGCTGTCCTCGTATTATACTATTACCGAAGCGTCGCTCTAGTTCTATAGGTAATATAACGTATAAGACTCCTACCTATTATAGGCCTAGGCTCGCTTAATTAACCTTAGGACCCTAGCCTAATAAGGGTCCTCTTTATATACTCTTATAAGTCTATCCCTAAACTTATTATCTATTTCGACTAATAGAGCGTAGAATGCTAGTAGCTCTTTAATATCTCTATAGTATGCTATTAGATCTATATTGTCGTAGTCTAGGTTCTTCGTCGCTTTAGTATTATTTTCTTATAGGCGGCTTAAGCTATCGACAAATCCTAATAAGATACTAGCTATATATACTACCCTTATCTAGAACTAAGAGAAGTAGGCGCTTACGCGTATAAGTCTTAAATTAAGCTTATCCGTATATATTATTGTAGTAAAAGAGTATTACTCTAAGATTCCTACTACTATATAATAGTCCGTAAAGAAGGTAGTTAGGTGCTTATTTATATATATCTAGTAGTATATCTTCCTAACGACCTATACTAATTCTAACACTTCTAGTTCGGTTAGCTAATAGTTCCTCTTAGCTACGGAGAGAGCTCTACTAAGGAATATAATAATCTATATCTTCTAGCGGAGGAAGGGCTTTGCCTTACTACCTTCTATTAGTAGCTTTAATAAGTCTCTATCGACTATATATACTATCGCTATATAGCTATACTCCCTTAAAAAGTCGAGGTTAACAAAGAAGGGACAGTCTAGGTTAGGATGCTATAGGAAGGTCTCTTTATAGAAGTAGTCTTATATAGCCTAAAAGGAGTAGTATAATATTATTAAATAGGATTCGTCTCGGCTAATATAGGTTTTAGCTATAAAGGCCTTCTATAGATAGCCTACTATTAGGGCGCCCTTTAATAGGCAGGTCTTTTCTTCTTATAATAGTCCCGAGATCTATATATAGTATAGGATAGTCTAATAGAGATAGCCTATTAAACTAAGGTAGTATTCGAGTTGTCCTAGTGTAGCTAGGAATTAGAGGCTCCTAATTACGTCTAGTTTCTCTTCTTCTAACGCTAGACCGAAACTATTAATTCTCTAGCCTAGTAGGGTCGTAGATAGATACTCTAGGTATAACTTCTTTAAGTTAATACTAAAATAGTATCTATCTAGTATCTCGAAGACCTTCTCTAAGTAGCATATATACTCTTCTAGAGTCTTAGAAAAGATAACGATGTCGTCTATATAGGCTCTTACAAACTCTCTATAGTCTCTTAGGAGATTATCTAGTTCTCTTTAGACGTACTAGACGCTATTATAGAAACCTATTACTACTATACTAAGACTCTCCTACCTATAATAGGTGTTTACTATTAATTTGTAGCAGTCTGCTCTCTTTATAGCCTATTAGTAAAAAGACGCTACTAGGTCGACTATAGATATATACTTATAACCTAAGAGGGAGGAAAATAGGTCGCTCTATAGTAGTATCTAGTACGAGTCTAGAATAGTTATCTTATTAAGACCTTAGATATTAATAACTACTCGACTCTTATCGACTAAGTTGCTATTCTCGTCTAGGACTTTCGTCTAGACTACGAATACTAGGAATCCTAATAGCGTTAGGAACTCTATAAAGCTTATCTTACCTTAGGAGTACAACCTATCGAACGTCTTATCGATAACCCCTTAGTCTCGTCTACCTAAGTAGTAGATCTTTAGCGGTAGGAGCTTCTCTTCCTATCCTATTACTAATAGTATTAGTATCTAGTAGGCTTCTAGTATATCGACTATTAGGCTATAGTCCCCCTATATATTACTAAACTTAGTAACTATACTTATAAGATAGCGTTAATCCTATAGTATACTATATATATAGATGCCTATTAGGTAGATAGTCTTAAGTGTTAGGTCTAGTATTAAATCTACTAGTCTAAGTACTATAAGACTATATTCTTATACGTTAAGAGTGTAGGTACTATCTACTAAGTAGTTTATTAGGAGTCCTAATTAGGTCCCCTTCCTAATAGTTACTAGATAGTAAGAATTATTACGTGCTATTATCTCTCTAAACTATACGTCGATAATGTAGTTATATATAGAGAGGTTCGTCTAAGGTTAACCCTTAAATAGGAAGTCTCTATATAGCGGGAGTCCGCTACTATACTATACTAGTACTAGTACGATAGACTTAGCTAGTATTACTACTTTGTCCTTAGCTTTAACTATCCGCTTAACTGCCTTTTCTTCCTTATACTTAATATCGACTAAGAAACGTACGTCCCTATAATTCTAGATAGTTACTTCTTAGGAGTTAGTATTAATTACTATTCCCTCTACTCTAATAATATCTATTATAATAAGCATCCTAGCTTTAAGACAGTCTACTAAATACACCTCCCGAGTTATTCGAATAATTATATCTTGACTATCTAGGAGTCTCGTAGAGATCTATAACTCTACTAACGCCTATTTGTAGGAGACGTTAGTACTATTAATTCTAGAGATAGTAATTAGTTAAGCTATTATCTTAATTTTAAGGCCTAGTACTAGAGTAGTTAACTACGTCTTATCTACTATCGTTAAGATCTAGCTAGTATCTAAGTAGATAGTATAGTTATTATCTTCTCTAGAGAGGCGTAGTATAAAGGTTATATAATACTATAACTAAAAGGCGTACTCTTGCTAAGAGGGTAGTAGAGTATTAGACTCTATTACTATAACATCCTTATAGGATGTCGCTACTTTTACTTTAGCTAAGAAGGTATTAATCTTAGTCTACTTCTTATTAGGTCCTTTAACGTAGGCTGTCTTAATATAGGTATAGAGCTTATTTTCTAACTAGAACGTCTTATAGCATGTCTTATAAGTCTTCTCTAATATAACCTACTAAATAAATAGTTATACGTTACTCTCTAGTAGGCTACTTAGTAGTTTCTTACTTATAGTAGCGTAGAGAGAGGTCGGCGAGTATTCTCCTACTATATAGAAGTTAGCTTTAACTTTACTATCTCCTTCTCCGCTATTCTCCTAGCTAACGTTGCTATATTTCTCGTAGCTCTAGCTACTATTATAATCTAATCTATCTATATTACTATAGTAGCTACCCTAGTATTTATAGTCCTACTAGCTGTTATAGTTATTATTATAAGGACAGTTTCTCTAATTATTAAGTCGAGGGTAGTCTCTATTACTATTTCCTCGGTTGCTATAGTCGTTATACTATAGGCGATCTCCTTTGCCTATGCCTTAGTTACTAAACTATAGATAGTCCTTACTAGCTTCGGTATAATTACTATATTATAGATAGTCTTCGTTATACCTAGGCCGCTCCCTATAGTTATTATATTATAGATAGTCTCTATTAGTCTAGGTTTCCCTACTAGCGCGCGCCTAATTAGATAGAGTTATATTATTAGCGCTTATTAGTAAGGCCTAGGTCCTCGTACCTACTAGATAGTCGCTTACGTTTTACTACCTTATATTAGGTCCTAGGTCTCTATAGAGGAGTTGAAAGCTCCTAGATTCGCTATAATAGTTACTATAGGACCTCTATATTCTACGATTATAGTCTCGGTTAAATTAGCTATAGCGGTAACCTATATTAGACTCTCTAGTTATAGTTAGGTAATACTTACTAGTATTATAGCTATCTTAGCGTAGTCTATAAAGGTCCTCCTATATCTCTATATAAGATTTATAGTTATTAATAAAGGTATCGAGAGTAGTATAGCTATTTAGCATCTATATAACCTATCTTAGACATAGGTCTATTTTACGCTATACCTATACTAACTAGCTCTTAAGGTCCTTAGTATTAGCCTCCTTTATAAGTCTTATAATAGTCGTAACGTATTTACTAATCGCGCGTCTATTCTATACGTCCGAGGAGCTATATACTTACTAGTCGAAGAGAGCTAGTATCTTTATTATAGATATTTCAAACTTCTTAAATAGTTTCTTCTTCTAATAGTTAATACTATAACTATCTCTTATCTAAGTATAGTTCTCTACTATTAAGATGTAGGTAAACTATAGAGAAGCTTCGTCCTATAAGTATTAGGATAGTCCCTTATAGACTACTCTTACTAGTATAGTCTAGGCATAGTTCTCTACTACGTCTAGGAATATTAGGACCGAGCGGTATATAATATTCTTACCTACTATTACTAGCTCGCCCTCGCTATATTCCCTACTTAGATATAGATTAAAGAATCCTACTCTCTCTAGTTTAAAGGGGGGATCTAAGAACATATATAATAGGCTATCGATATAAAGGTATATAGTAGCGTATAGAGCCTTAGTCTCTAATAATAGAGTAAGGTTAGAAAACTTATTACTACCTTCGTTCGATTACGAAGCAAAGTATATAATATATATATATATACGTTACGTATAGCTTAGCTTACTAGTCTAGCTATCTAAGCCTATAGCTCGACTATCTAGTATTATTTGCCTCCTTCTTCTATAAAGGTTGTCTTAATACTTAGACTACTCTCTACTTATGTAGAGTAAGTATTAGCCCTTTATAGTCTACTCTATAAGTAGCTTATTCTTTCTACGAACCCTCTCTCTATACTAGAGTAGTACTATAAATTGTGTCTTAGTTATAATCCGCGTAATATAACTTCTTTATTATTATTATATAACGCGTACTATAAATACGCTCGATACTTCTAATTAGTTCTAGTATAGGTTGCCTATAATAATAAGGAGCTTCCGCCTATAGAAAGCTTCTATAGTAGAGATAGCGCGTAGGTATAAAGTTTGCTCTATATACGCTACCTTCCTAACTTTTTTCCTTCTATATTAAATCCTTAGTAATATCTCCTAAAGGTTCTAAGCGCGCTACTAGCGCTCTGCTAGCTACTCCTAGTATACTTATACGCGCTCTACCTACTTCTAATATACCTTCTAGCTACTATACTTATAGCAAGAAGCCCCTTATTAATAACTATAAGCGTTACGCCTAATATATTAGCCTTAAGCGTAAATATTACCTACTCCGAATATATAAGACGCGTAGCTAACTCTATCCTAGAGTATAAGTAGTATAATATATATTTTAAGTTAGAGTAGTAATAGCGTTATAACTAGTATATATATTCGTACGCTCTAAGTATATACTTCTCTAGCTTAGCGTAACTACTAATTAAGCTTATAG